>AYEL01076806.1:0-193004 GCA_000484575.1 Olivierus martensii
GGTATTGTTCAGCAGAAACGGGACGGCACTTGGAACATCTGCTGTAAAGTTGTATGATTATGTCACGTGCAATAAAGTCACATTTCAGTGTACAGTAGTCTGTAAATAAAGATACACCAAAAAATTATAAAACAACTTTAATTACAGTTAAGAAACTAAAAGAACTTAAAGAATAAATACCCTTGAGTGCACCGGTAATCGACGGAACGGAACTTATCCTCTTAACCGCTGATCCGTCGACCGCTTGTGACCATCTCCCGGTCTTAGGGTCGTCCGACTCTTCGCACGGGCGTAACCGCTGAAAACCTTCACCGATTTGAATCCGTTGAAAACGGCCAATACGTTCAAACGCATGGCCGTTAGAATTAAAAATATAAAATAAATTTTCGTAGCGAGCGATTCCTGACATGATAAATGCATCAGAATTGGCTCCATGCCAAAAATCAGAGTGTTCGGTTTCAAGAAAAACACCCGGTATATATACACAGTTAATTTCTGAACATCCTATATAATAAGTGTTATGTAAGTCTTAACACATTTAGTTCAATTTCTAAAATTGAAAAAAAAAAAATTAGTGTAATTCATTTTTCTTATGTACACTGCCACAGAAATTTAAACAAAACACAAACAGCACTATGGTAGGAATTTTCCTGCCATAGTGCTGTATGTGTTTTGTTTACTGTAATTCATCAAAAGCAAAAGAAATGTATAATACATTCAAATATTTTATGAAGGAAGGCAGTAAGATAAAAATACCACATTTAGTTGGAAGTCCATAATATATATATCAATAGTGAATAATTAAGACTTGTCAAGTTAAATTTCAAACTGTACAAAGAATTATTAGAGAGGCAGACTTTTCTATAAAATAAAAAGAAAAGAGAGCAGTGTGTCATTTCATTTATCAATAAAGCAACATCAATGCAAAAGACTAATGATCTGGATTATTTTAATAAGTATGTACTATGTTGCACAATTTTCAATAACACATAATATCAAAAAATTTCATATATATAAACAATAATATAATATTAAGTAAACAAATACTGTAACATGTTAATTAATACAAATTAACACTTTGATGCCTAAATGTCGAAACAATTCAATATGACTGCATTTTTGATATCAGGCATTAAGATGTTTCAATGTTAAATTAACTAAGTTTATAATGTATATATATAATCTTCCACTTATATAATAACTGTATATATAAAAATAAGCTCTAATTCCAAAGTGGAAAAATAAATTATTATTTTTCCACTTTGGAATTAGAGCTTATTTTTATATTTACAGTAACTAAATTTTTTAATAAATAATTTCTTACCTTATTATTATTAAAAAATATTTTCCTTTTAGTAATATTTGGAATAAAATTTTGCATTTCAAAGTACATCTATTTGAAATGGACCTATTTATTCCTTTGGTTTGAGTTCCTGACCCAATGGTCTGATATATAGAAAATGTCCTTTTTTGTGTTTAGTTCTTGTAGTTTTATGTTCTTTTATTTATTAAGATAATGCCCAGTATCCTAGCAAACATGATTAGTTCGAGTCCACAAATTTTGGGCATTTCTGCCTTCAAAACAAATCTGATTTACATTGGTTGGATTCAAAGCAGAATCTGTCATTAGTCAAAGACTACCTGTATTAAACAAAATACTGAACTGTGTTCACTTGTTATAAACAATTATTAAAATTTAAGATTTATAAAAATCTTTCTTAATAAGTCTGGAATATTTATGAACTATATTTTATGTAAACTAGTGAAAATTATTTTTTATATATAATGTAAATAAAGAATGTCTCCTTTTATTTAAATGAGTGTTGTATAAGTGAGAATTGACTTCGGAGTAAAAACAATTTCTGCCTTATTTTATTGAAATCAATGTGTATTGGTTTTAGAATCATAATAAAATTGAATAGAATTAAGAGTATTGTTCATAAAATGGTGGCAAAAGACATAAATTATATATCATGTTTTATATTACTGTCTCATAAATTTTGAAACAAGGAAACAAGAAGGTATTGAAATATGGAGAAAACATTAAAAAAAAAAAAAAATAGAATAATGAGCAATAACAATAATTACAAAGAATTAGTATTTTTAAAATATTTTTATTAATACAGATTATATGATGATGGTTTTCTCACTTCTGTGAGTCAAAATTTGACAGATTTTAATGTTTAGGCTTGGTTTCACAATATTTCATTCACTGAAGATTCAAATAACAAGTTTTGATGTAATGTCTATATTTTTTAAACATTGTGTCTTGTAGAAATGTAAATTGAGCTCAAGTTTAAATTATTAAATTTTGATTTCTTGTTTACGAAAAAAAAGAAAATTGATTTTTAAGATTTTTTCTTGGCCAGAAACAATGTAAACATTCATTGTTTATAAAACCTAATAAAACCAGATATGTAGTGCCATCTATCGTTTATAATTTTACTCAGGCAATTATTTATTTCGAATATTTGTTGCTATATTTAAATTACTTGTAAATTTTATAAATATATTATAATCAAATTTATTATTGTTTGCATTCTAAATCAATCAAATTAATTATTTATAGTATAGAACTCGGTTTATGAGCTCAGAAATATAAACAGTCAATTTTTTACAGTTAACAGATAACTCTTACCTTTCCTGCCAAGTCAAGGTTATCTCCACCGATCACTTGAATTCTTCCACTAGACTGATCGTCCTGAAGATAGCGCTTAGATGATAAATATACGTTTTAAATGTAAATATTTTGTAATATTAAGTCTTAAAATTACCTGATAACTTTTTAATCTAATAAAATCCAATTTTATCTGTATAATTCTGTTTTGTACGAAAACTTTCATTTTGTCTAATAAATCTGTAAAAAATTTATATCCTCCTTTCAAAACACAGAGTACCACTATTTGTCCTGGTCCAAAGTCTTCTATAATATCTCTAGCTAATCTTTCTACTCTATATACATCATAAACATATGGTGAATTAGAATAAAAAAATATATTAATATAATGAATAAAAAAATAAAATGTGAATAAAAAAATATATTATGAATATCTAAAAGTTACAAATGCATGCAATGTTTCTTTATAGGCCTACAGAAAGTTCCTGAAAGATCCAAATGCTACATAAAATATATACGGTTTAACTTTCACATTATATTAAAATTATAAAAACAGTACTGGCTGATGAAAAAAATTCTTACCTGTCTTGCACGATCCCAGAAGGAATAAGAATGCATTCTAAAGCTTCTTCGTAATGTTTCGGAATACAGAAAAAATCCACGCTGTACCCTTTATAATCATCTGGAAGCTGAAAAATTATAATTTTCTTATCGTAATATAAACATTTTTGAATAAAAAGTGTAATAAAACATTACCACTATATAACGATGGTCCGACATGTTAGGTAGTAATATAAAATCGACTGCTTCTTAGTAACACTTGAACAGAAAAGATTGTAAATTTCATATTTTTTCTTGCTGATAAAATAATATGATAAAAGTTAGTTTATCGCATTATACAACAAGACAAGAATTACGTAAGATTAGTAACAAGTTTTTTTAATTAAATAATAACTATTATAATTTCACTTTTAATATTCCTCTAGGAGCTATTCTATACTGTAAATTTAATAAAATCTCTTTTATTTGTGTTATCACAAAATGATATTTAAAATCGACACATTTTCCCAGAAAGATATTCATTAAATACTGTATTTCCCAAGTACAGTGGTGCCTCGCAATTCGACGTCCAGCAATTCGTCAGTTTCGCAATTCGAAATTTGAGAACTTGTGGCCAACAACAATGCAGATAAAATATTGATTTATGATTATTTGGAATATAAGATGCACTTAAATAATAATTTTTTGGAGCATAAGTTAAGATGAGATGTCCTAAGTCTGGTCTGTTTGTCAACTTGTTATTTAATGGTGTCCTAGTCATCCAGTCTATGACCAGGATTTCTATAAAATAACACATAATCTTCTGAAAGATGAGTTAGTTGAATTTGAAAAAATAGCCCTTCATTCCACATTGTAATGTTAATAAAGCATGAGGATACAGTTCCGCAGTTAATAGTTCATTACATAAAAATACAAAATATATGTTGGTAACAAGAATGTCATATGATGATGGACCACTTGATGAGAACAGGAAGAAACAGTATAGAACTTCTGACTGGACTGATGTTTATATACAGATGAATCAATGCCCAAGATATGAATCATCAACATTCCAATTATATGAAATGATGAAAAATAGTCAGATTTATATAAAATGATGAAATTCATGAAAGTCAGCTAGTTGTGTCATTTCTACTTCCACTCTGCCATCTTGTTTCTTTCTATTTGACAGCAAATGATGTCCAGATGAGATGCAACTTCGGATAATTGCTGTTAATAATGAAGAACAATGGAAGTTGGAAGTAATAAATAATTATTTTAAATGGTAAGTTCTGTTATTTTTGGTTGGCCAGATGGCCACACGGTAAAGCTGTGGCTTACCACCCTTGAATCCCATTGTTCAACCATCCGATAATGATCAGCCTGTGATGGGCTTGATAAATGGCTGCTGCCAGATAATAATACACAGTTATAAGCTCTCCGTTAAAGTGAAAAATAATTATTTATTGCAAAGTACTTTCGGTTTTAATTAAACCATCATCAGTGCAAATATTACATCCTTTATATCAAAACAAGATCTATATTTGGCTGCTGCCAGATATAGAATATCCCTTGTGAGATATGGTGGCTTAACTAACCTAACCTAACCTATTATTTTTGAGGGATTAGTTACAGCTTAATCCTCACGTAATAAAACTGTTTTTTAAAAATCGAGAATTGAATAGTTTCTGTAAGCATTTACGGAAACTATTCAATTCAGAGTTTTGCAGTCAGGAACGAGCAAAACTCTCTTCAAAATCAACAATGTAAGGAGAATTGCAAATTAGGTGAAAAACAAACAGTTAATACTTAATTGCTGTTGAAATCAAGAATTGTGCACTGCTTTACAATAATATATAATTCAATTTTTATAAAATTGAAAGCCATGAGGTGTAAAATTCAGGATTGCATCATCATAATTTGGTAAAAAAGAATCAATTGATTTTATTCATTCATTTTAAAAAATTAAATTGCTCAAGAAAATTATCAAATAAATACTTATTTGATATAAAATAAATAAATATAAATATTTCATTTTTGTTGTTTCTAATTTATAGATAATTTAGATTTATTATTCAACAATCAGAATTAAATATAAGATTTTGTCATATAAATGTCAAATTATTTTATAATCTGATTTGACTTATTATTTATTATTAAAGGAAAGAATTTTAAAATCTGGTGGTTATGTTACATCTGATAGCCTAGGTAGGAATCTAGTCAATGGTAGGCTGGATATGACTCGTAGTCTTGGTGATATTGAACTTGCACAGTTTGGTGTTATAGCACTTCCTGATACAAGATCATTACAGGTAAGTACACAATATTTCAAATGTTTTATTTTTTCTCCCTTTTATATATACTAGTTTAAACAAAAATCACAATATCAGTGAATTTTAAAAGTTTGCTCTCAATAAATATTAATTAAAAAAACAATAGAAAATTTAACATAAAATTCATTAATCCATCTAACATGTAAATATCATTTTTTATACTTTACTACATATAGTAAGAAATAGAATTCAAATATTTCTTTAAGTTTTCTTCCATTCTAATTAATTAAAAAAACTTTCTATTTTTGATTCTAGTTATAATAATACAACAGTTTGCATGTATTCTTTTTAGAGAGTAAAAATTGCACGTGATTTATATATACAATAGAACTTCGATATGATGAATCTCACAGGAACAAAAAATTTTGATATAAAGAGTTTGAGATATCAAGGTTCAATTTTAAATAAAGCTTTTTATGTCAATAATACACACAGTAGTTTTAATACTATATAAGATGCTCTTTTTTCCATGAAAATTAGTGTCTAAATGCTCCTGCATTTATAAACCAAAAGTTGAAAATATCACTGAATAAACACAATCATATTGATAAAAACCTATCAACAATTAGAAGTGAAACTTAGAAAATAAAACTACTGTATCGCATGTTATTCCGAGCATGCACAAAAAAGTTCCTGTTCCGGTTATTGATAGCACATTTACGTTCTTTTCTTAAATTTAAATCCTTAGTTTAGACTCCGAAAGCGAGGGAAAATTCATAAATATTTTAAATTTTTCTAGCACAAAAATTATAAACAAATTTGAGATAGCAAGGGTTTTGAAGAAAATACTTTGAGATAACTATAAATTATGTTGGTTTAATGCTGAAAATGCGCGGAAAATCTTTTCCACATATCAAGGGCTTCGAGATAACAAGGATAGACTGTATATATTTTTCTAGAAGCCAATTTTTAAATTTCTTATCGTTGAAATTATGTCATATTGAATGATACCCATTGTAATAAAAGATTAAACCATTGAATATGATGAAATATCATCAAAGATGTTTTTCAAAGTTATGTTCAATGACAAGATTTTTCACTGCTAATCCAAATTTTTTTACTGAGATAAATTAAAGAAAAGTCTTAGATGTTTATATATTTTTTGACACATATGCAGCATGGGCTATTGTGTACCAGGAAGTGGTAATTATAAATTGTCAGAGTTAATTGTAATTAGCCTTTGAAATTTCATCTAAGGAACATGACATAATATGACTTTGCAGTTACAAAGTCAATTTTTATTTTTTAAGAAAACATGTGTTAAATAATAAATTATATAAGCAAGGATTGAGTACAAAACAGAACTAAGTTTGTTATAAACAGATGATGATGATAAAATTCCAGTTGAGTTGTATGCACTGATTTAATTCATTTTTCATTATGATTAAATTCAAATACTGTTCTCAGAATATTGTATATTATTATTTTTATTAAGGGACCATATGACCAATTTTTTTATTTTTTTTATTTTAAAATTAGTTATGAAATTTATATATATGAGAGAGAATACTATATTTAATATTTTTACAATTAAAATTTTCTTATATATTTAAAAAAAATTAATAAAAAGGTGTTTTTCAAAGTTATGTTCAATGACAAGATTTTTCACTGCTAATCCAAATTTTTTTACTGAGATAAATTAAAGAAAAGTCTTAGATGTTTATATATTTTTTGACACATATGCAGCATGGGCTATTGTGTACCAGGAAGTGGTAATTATAAATTGTCAGAGTTAATTGTAATTAGCCTTTGAAATTTCATCTAAGGAACATGACAAAATGTTAAAATAAAGCAGTTATACTTTCTGCCTTCAGAAAAATGTCAAAACAAGATTATTAATCCTATGTGAATGAAACTTCTTTAAAAAAATGTTATTATTTAACTTTCGCACATTTGTAAATTTTCTACATTTTTGTTATAAAATTGATAAATCTAATTTATATTAATTTAAAAGATTTAAAACTATCTTGTTCCTATTGAATTATAGTATATATCTACCAAATTTCATGTTTCTATGTGAAATCGTTTTTGAATATTTGATTTCTTCAGTTGAAGAATTTTTGCAAAATATTTGAAAATTTCATTTTGAGAAAAACAATTTAAAGTTTAATTATGTTTTTTCAAAAAAATTTCAAAGGTTATTAGATAGTAAAAGGGATAAAGATTAAAAAGTATCAATTTTCAAAAAATCAATATTTTAGCCAATTTTATTCTTATGGTCCCTTAAATGGTTGAAAAGTTGAAGTATAAAGCATTTCAGTAAATGATTATGACTCCAAAAAGTTTGGGAATTCCTGATCAAAAGAAATGAAATTATTTGATTTTAAAGAACATATTTTAATTATAATAATTTGTCATATGGGCCTATGACTCCAAAAAGTTTGGGAATTCCTGATCTAAAGAAATGAAATTATTTGATTTTAAAGAACATATTTTAATTATAATAATTTGTCATATAAATGTTAAAGAATTTTTTTTTTTATTTATTATTACTGACAGATAAGTGAGTTCTTATACAGATGAACTATTTCCTAGGAACAATTCAGGGATATAAGTTATTTGTATAATGTGTTGATAAATCTGTGGTAGCCAGAGGATGCATTATTTCTGCTGCTTCTGCTGCTATTTTGATTTTACTGATTTCATAGTAAATGATGATCATATATTATATAGCTATATACATGGTTTGAAATGCTTATTTATAAATATTTAGCATTTATTTTTGCAATATTCATATTTTTCTATTTTTTGTACTTCATATTTGAACAAATTTTACAAACCTGAGAACTGCCTGTATTGACTTTGATGAATTCTTAAGTTGACTCTCTATTCATAGAATGGTATTTTTTGTTGTAGAAAAAATATCATGCATTACTATTGTACTTCATATTTGAACAAATTTTACAAACCTGAGAATTTGTAAACTGAGAACTGCCTGTATTGACTTTGATGAATTCTTAATTTGACTCTCTATTCATAGAATGGTATTTTTTGTTGTAGAAAAAATATCATGCATTACTAAATTTATATGATATAAACATTTTAACATTAATAGAGTATTTTGTGAAGAACTAATATAATCCTTATTTTCTGAAAGTGCATTAAGAAAAATTAAAAAATTTTTCTCAATGCACTTTCAGAAAATAAAGATTACAGATAGAAATAATCTTTGGAAAATTATTTAATAATCATCTCAGCTTTAGCAATGTTATGCTTATCTGATTAATGGAATTTAACATTCTTCTTAAACATTAGTAGACACTAGTAAGATATTAGTAATTTTATGATTGCAATCAATAATGAAAAAATTTTTTAAATCTGAAAAAATTCTTTCTTTACCATTAAAAGATATCAATGCATTTATATAAACATACTTATGACAATTCTTAAAAAATTCTTTCTAATTGAAAAGAGAAAGATTTAATTATACAACAAATGTTTAGTTTACTGTTATTTTCTTATATAAAAATGGACTATACATATGGAACTTGGTAAAAGTTTCTTTTTAAGTTAATATGGGGAGATGAAAATTTTGGTGATAAGCAAATCTATAAATTCCAAAAAGAAAATCATTTAATTAACATCCATTTATAAGTTGTTATTCTTGTGAATAAATTGTAAAGACGTTACAATAGAGTCTCCCTAATCTGACAAATATGGTTCCGGGGCTTGTCAAATTATTGGATGTTCAATGAAAAAACTGGAATTACACAAACAAATACGTTCTGTTTGTTAAGATTTTTCTGTCACTGCTCTTGCTGTTCAAATCTTTCGCAAACCCCTGAATTTTATCCCGATTTTTTTTAATGTCATAAATGGAGTCTTGTCCAATACCATAAAACAAAGACAAATCACTAAATTTTTCTCCCAAATTAAGTTTCTTAATTATTTCTGCCTTTTCGACCACAGTCAATGTTTTCTGTTTTCATTTTTTCCGATTTGTGATATTATGAAAAGATAAATAACAAATACTGATACAGTAAAAACAGTACTAATATTTTACATTAATCAGTGTACTCAACTTAAAAATTAGTCTGACTATAAGCCTGAGAACAAACGAATAGTGACTGACAATTTGTTTGTTAGTTTCTCTTTCTTGCACAAGTTGTGACATAAAATTTCACATGGGTGGCGCGACGATTCACAAAGTGTTGGACTGGCCAAGGGTTGGACTACAGAGACTCAACTGTATTTTAATTCTGGTTTTTTAAGCATATTTTTATTTAATAAGTTCTACTAACTTAAAAGTTTGTTTTTAATAATTGCTTTTCCAAAGTTTGAATTTCCTAAACTTTATAACATTGCAGGCTTCTGTTAGAATAATAATAATTTAAATCATAAAGTCATCTGTTCAAAAATATACAGAAATTCCATGACTTATTTTGATCTACATGTGTAAATCATTCTGTGCAATCCTATCTATCAGAACACACACTATACAGTACAAGTATTCTCAGACTCGTATAAAAAATATCCAAATTTTTTTTTTTAGGTATAGAGCAAAATCATTGTAAGTTATAACCAAACATGTTGGTATACATTTAAAAGCTCATATTCTTGGATCCATTTGTTTTATATATTGTTTGTTGATCTTAAGTAGCTTGTATTACTAGCACAATATTCTTTCATATGGCATTGTTTTCTTTTCAGTGAGTGAACGGTATGACACCATAATATAACATAGATGCAATCACAGCAATCCACTACCTCTGGCAAGTTTTGTTTTGCAATTTTTGTTAAAAAGATTTTTTTGAGCTATATAAAAACTTTCAATTTTAATTATTTGCACAAGTTGGGGAATATTTGTAATTGTATGTTATGCTGAATGGATGACTGTATAATAAAGTTACCATCTTAGAGAAGGTAAGTTCAATTCTTGATCCCAATCTCCAGTTTTTTAGAACGGTTCCCCATTTGAACCCCATTTTTCAATCTTCCAGTTGACTCTAGAAGTGGCTATTCCCATACACAGTATAGCTGATGTGCAATAACAACTTTATCTAAAACTAACCAGTGTGTCACTAAAATATAACTATTTTTATTATTATAATAAAGAATAACCATATAAAATACATGCACATATGATAAATGATGAAATTAGAAAAAAAAACTATAAACCATGTAATTGCAGTAGCAATTGCTGCTGCTTTGATTAGTAGATTTTCTTTTAACTTAGAGAAAACTGCTATGTGTGTTGAGGATTATCTGTACTTAAATAATTTTTTGTATTATGATAACATTATGAAAATTCTTTTGGTTATATACAAATATTCTTCAGTTAATGAATTGCATAAATATTTACCACTTTTTCATCATTGATCAATTATCCACTATAATTTGTTTAAATCAATGATTTTCTTTACTGATCATATCAGATCAAAATAATGTGTACACCATTAATTTTATAACAAAATTCTCTTCTGCTTTCACTAGATCTGATATCAAATCCAGCATTATCTGTAATATATTTATTGCATTTTTTAATGGTATATAAAATATGTAAACATTATTTTTCCAGATGTAAATGTCTGATGTATTTTTATTCCATATTTGAGCTATGACATTATTTTGTAGTTTCTATTGGAATATGTTAGTTACTACTTATTGCCATTTCACTTGTAGTTTCAAACTTATAAATGATTTTCACTTTAAATTTTGTGATGAGAATCAAAGTTGATTTATTAAATAATTAAAGTACTTTCAACTTTAATAAGTCATCCTCAGTAATTTTATTAAAGGTTGTTCTTAAACATAAAGAACAACCTTTGTAAAATTATTGAGGATGACTTATTAAAGTTGAAAGTACTTTAATTATTTAATAAATCAACTTTTTCACTTTAAATTTTGTGCTGAGAATCAATCATTTATAAGTTTGGAATATGTTAGTTTTTAATAAAATAATTACCATAATGAATTTTCAACAGATAATAATATCAATACTAACTTCTAAGAAATTGAATTTATTATTGCAAATAATTTAGTAACATGAAAATTTTTGAGGATTACATAAATATAAGGTGTAATAATATTTGAAAATTGTATAATTTTCGTTGAATAAAATTGAAATGATTAGCTTATTTATTGCCATATTATTTTGCTTAAATTTGAAGATTACTTAGTACAATGGTTCTCAATCTTTTTTGTTGCCGTACCCCCTTGGCTTTTAGTAAATTATCTGGTATCCCATGTGCATTCACAGGAGATGCAGATGCTTCGGAAGCGAGCCTCAAGGGGAACCGATCTGGCAATTTCACTAGTTATCTTGAATGTTAACTGGGCATTTTGAGTTATTGGACTCTGCAGTGAGAAAAAAATCTATGCAATCTCACTGGAATAGCTTGGAAATGTTGAAAATAATTATTTTTGGAATATAATAATAGCCTGAAATGCCATCAGGCTATTATTATATTCCAAAAATTATAATAGTCTAACCAGGGATGTGAGATGGCATTTCAGACTATTTATTATAATAGTCTGAAATACCAACTCGCACCCCTGGTTGGGAACCACTGACTTAGCTCTCTGAAATTCAAAATCTAATGACTAGAAATAGGTTAAATATTATAATATAATCGTTTACTGATATTAATGCTTTTGGAATACTTTGCCATTGATAGGTAGAATGGCCATGATGTTTTTTTTATTTTTATTTAAGAATCAGTTAAAAAAAAATTTTATCAGACTTAACGGGAGATGAAAATTGGTAAAGGTTCTAATAATCTTTGTAAAACTTACATTCGATAAATGAAAGTCTCTACAACAATGATGGTTAAATTCAAAAATGTCTTCATGTCAAAATTAGGAAAATAATGTATAAACATTTTAAATATAACATATAAATAAGCATATTAAAATTCAATAACAAAATGAAATAAATTAGATGTAGAGAAGTGATGGCAAATCAAAGACAAAATATTTTTTTAAATTAACCTATTAACAAAAATAATTAATTTTTATAAAAATTAAATTTCATAATATTTTTATATAACTTAGTGCTAATTTATTAAAACAAAACTTTTTAATTAGGTAAAACATGGACGAGATTCTTTTGTGATACTTACCACAGATGGAATTAGTGTTGCATTAAGTGACCAAGAAATCTGTGATAGTGTTAACAACTGTACTACACCTACAGAAGCTGCCAATTTTATTGTTGATCAAGCCATGCAGTTTGGGTCTCAAGATAATGCTACTGCAGTAATCGTGCCATTTGGTGCTTGGGGAAAATTCCAAAAATTTAGTGGTATTAATTTTGGTCGAACACTAACTCACAGCAGTAGATATTAGACAATTGAGTCTATTTTATATTGTTAAAGTCATAAATCAATCATTCTCATGAATCATTTTTATATAAAAAACTTGTGAAAGGATTCCTATTAACAAACTTTTACACATTTACATATTTGTTATATGAATAATTCTGTTTTATTTGAGTGTTGAAAAGTTGTATGTTATAACAAATTATGTAAATAAAACTTTTTAAAAAATTTTGTTCAGCTTCTTGAATGAATTTTGGTTGGCTGAAAAAATAAAACAAATTCAAAACTTGGTCTCAGGGACCATTATGCAGAATTTAGTTATGCTATTTTAGCAATATTTAAATGCATAATGATCATAACTTTCAACATGATATCAATCAGTGGATTTGTGCATCAATTTTGTCAGTTGTTTCATCAAAAATGATTTATAAATATTGCATAATCAGTAACGGCAGAATAAATATGATTTTTATGAGGTTAGATCTCAAATCTTTTTCCAAAATACTGTAATTATATTATTATAAATAATACATATAAAGATGTTGAACTATTTATTCTACTAATAATGAACATCCTTGGCCTACCTTCAATGACAGTAGATGACAGATAAGCAAAAACAACAGTGATGGATGAGTTTTTAGTAAAAACACAATTCTATCATTTTGAAATATGTTACATTTTAGTAAAACTTTGAAGGCTTTGTAATAAGTTTCTTGATAATTTTTATAGTACTTTCATCTTAGATGATGATAATTAGGAGTATAACTTGTTTTGTGGCAGTTCACAATTATATTTCATGTTTTTTTATATTATATCTCAAAATGAAAATTATCTGCAAAATAATACTTAGAATAAATAGAAAAATAAGCAGGCTGGGATCAGAGCTGTTCTGAAAAACTAAAAATGTAAAAACAGAAATCAAACCTGGATCTTCCAAGGTAATAAGTAAATGCTTAAAAAACTCAGATGGCCACATTTTAAAATCTAGTGTTATTGTGCACTTAATAATAGTATAAATATGTTTTTAGCACATTTATGTACACTAACAAGTGAAAAAAAGGCTGAAATTTGCTTTACAGTGGTGATTTGAAACATATCTACCACAATAATGAGGATTTAATCAAGTGTGATGATACATTAACAGAATCTAGTTATGAAAATGATGAAATTATTGTAAAAACTGTAATTCTAATTTTAAGAATTTCTTGTACTATTGATATTTATTAATGCATATAAATTATTTATATTTTTGAATACTTACATATACAATCTATAAAACTTTTTCTAGATTAATTTTTAAAATTCCAAAAAAAATTATTAATAACTGAAAATGTTATTAATTAATCATTTTCACTATCAGTTATTCTCTTAATACAGAAAAAGAATTTTTCTCTTTTGGTATTAAGAAAAGTTAACAACAACTGAAAACATTGCTGTTAACTAACTCATTATTAACAACAAATCAAGTGCATCTACCATTAGTTTGTTATTTTCAAGGAATTTCCAAAAGAATTATTGCCGAAAGGATAAAATTTAATCAAAGCATTAAACTCCTTATTTTGCTTCTATTTGCTTTCTTTACATCTGAGTTTTTATATGTAACAAGTATTTTTGACTAGAGTGCAGAATATTATTCATTATAAATATGATTATGGTATAAAAAAAATTAAGCTATCTCTAGTAGCACAATTTTTCTTTGTTATAATCATTTTAATCACTTCTTTTTCAAGAATACATATTGTACATAAGTTATACTCCTAATTATCATCATCTAAGATGAAAGTACTATAAAAATTATCAAGAAACTTTAGTAAAACTTTGAAGGCTTTGTAATAAATGTAACATATTTCAAAATGATAGAATTGTGTTTTTACTAAAAACTCATCCATCACAATTGATAGAATCGATAACAACACTGAATAGCAACAATTTTTATATTTTATTCATAATTAGATAAATTTTATATATACACAAACACATACACACACTAACTATTTTTAAGTTTGTTATGTATGCATTCTAATCTCATATTTTATAATAGCTGAATGTTCGATGGTTACGATCTCAAATTTAAGAATCTTTTTTTAATAATTTTTATTGAAAATATCATTGTTACAATACTTCATAGAGAAATTAATAAGTTTAAGTAATTTTAATTTGTGTTTTTATGAAAATTTGAAACCAAAACTCTAACATCAGATTTAAATGCAATTTTTACATTAAGTAGATTCTTTGATAAGCATTATCAAACTTCAAATCATTATTAATTTTAGTTCCTCTTGATATAGGAGAGCTAAAATTAACCCAGTTTATATTCTAGGAAAATATTTTTCATTTTTTATACTTTATTAATTATCAGTACCAAATGTGAAATAATATCTGTATTATAGAATAATTGAAAACTGATATTCGTATAAAATATATATTTCTGCACTAAAAATACAAATATTACCTGGATTATTATTTCAGATATATTATTTTCCCTTCAACTGTTTTTATATAAATTTTGTTTGCCTTCATAATTCAATTCATTTGAATAATAAAATGAATTGAATAATGTATTTCAAAGGAAATGAGTAATCATTATACAGAACACGTAACTTTTTATTATACAAATAAAAATTTGAAACTAAACAGCATGTTTGATAGTTTTATTTGTTTATAGAAAGAGTGCCAACAAAAAACCAATATAGTAGCCTTGCTTTCCATTGAGATATGAATCTATAAAATTTTTTTTTGTTTAAAATATTCTTTAAATATAAAAATTACAGATAAATCAACCATTCTATTGAACTACTCAAGGATACAATATGATCAAGTATGATGACTCATAAACCTTTTGTTATCAATTTGATTATCTTTAATCTTAAAAGCTTTACTTGCTAGAACTGGTTACTTAATCAATAGGTATTGAAAGTGTTTTCAGTTATGGTTTATTCAGCTACCATAAAATCGATAAAAATCTGAAAAACAAATTTTTATTATAAGGAAATGTATAAAAACTGGAAACACGAAGCATAATCTCCAGTAAAAATGAACTAAATCCTTTCTATTTACATAACAATACATATAATTATTTGTATTTGTTTCTTTCTAAATAATTTTAAAGTGCTTTATCTGTAAATCAGTTTGAAGTTCGGCAAGTATTTATATATTATACTTTGTAAACAGATATGCTATCGGTTGGATAATGATAAGGTTACCAACAACACTACAATATAGAGTGAAAAAAATTAAAATAATAAACAAACTGCTGTTCAGACTACTAATTAAGTCAGCATCTGAAAATAAACACAACCAGTTTGACAGTTTAAAAAAATTTTTTTTTATATAAGGGAAATCTTTTAATCTGAAAAAATATCAAGATTGTATCACATTATGCTCTACAGTAAATATAGGTTTTTTCCATCCAAAAAATATATTTCTCTTGACCTTTATTAAATTCTAATACATCAAAAAATCGGTTTGACTTAATCACAAAGGAGAAAAAAACCAGTTAATGCAATAAGATTTCAAGGTGAATCCAATCTCAATTATGACATAATTCAGTACAACAATATTGCAAAATTGGGACAGCAAACTATCTTGTAATGAACTTCTTGTAACTAAAGACCTGGTTGGAAGAACAAAATCATATGTATGAAATTAGAACAAGCTCTCCTTTTATATGCATTATTATAGATAAAAATCTTAGGTGAAGTTTAGTAACAATCCTTCACAAGTGTTTTTTTTTTTTTCCTTTGGTACCACCACTGCTTGTTGAAAATTGCCATTAAGTACCACGATAAAAACTTATGCGGGTGTAACAACGTCGGTTCTTTAGTTCGACAACAGATGATTATTTTCGAATGAATGAACGTCGATTGATTTTTGTTATTGTGTTCATTCAGCCATTTCAAATTGTAACAATAACGTTATTGATTAATCTTTAATAAAATGTTATGTTTGGGAACATGTTTATAGGCGAAAGTTCGTTTGTTATAAAAGGAAACTTAACTCATGAGTGAAAATTTGTCTTATTTATAGTTTTATCATTTCTATCTTAATATAGAGAGCACACGCTAGATGTACGTTTTCGTGTGTCAATATTTCTCAACCGTTGGAAAGGAACCTTGTAACACATTCCTAGCCGTTTTCTCTCTCTCTCATTATGGACATATGTTGATATATGCTATTTTATTATTATTTCTGGTACAGTTTAGACTTGTAACTATATTATTCCTGATGTGATATCCGAATTTTTAAATTTCACGGTAAAATAATATAATGCGAACGATATCATTAAAATCTCGAAACTCGAGAATAAGGTCTCGCATTATTAATTTATTTTTAGCACTGTAATTATTTAAAACTCAAAAATTCTGTTACCTACCTATAATTTAAGGATGAAGGGATGTTTCTCTGAAATTATTATGATGTACTGTATTATCATAGAATGATATAACTAAATCAGAAATCAAAAATTTAATTAGAGAGACTATAATTAATTTGTGCCCATAAAAATATATTTAATGCAAAACAAACTAGGGAAAGTTTTCTTTAAAATTTCCCTAAATGAAGTACATTATACATTCACGATAATGTATAATAAATATCCCTAAATATTTCATTAATTGATTTAGGGATATTTCTGTATAACGAAATATCGTAGGGATATTTTATTACACAGAAATATCCCTAAACAAGTCATACAATTTTTTTTTTACAAACTGAAATTTTAAACAGTCTGATTACATCATTCTAGTTATTTATAGAAATTACTAAATATTCCAAAGATAATTTTTCATAGTTAATAAACTTGTTTCAAAAAACACGAATTAGGATCGCGGTTATACGAGAAAATTTTCCCTGTACGGAAAAATTTTTAAGAAAGGGAATAACGCGATGAGGGAAAAATCGAATCGAACCCTAATTAAACGGATGATTCTATTTCTTTAAAAGAACAATGACGCTATCATTGCGACAAAATAAAAATTCCAAGGTATCGAGTAACAAACACGAAACAAGTTTTTCCCGGAACAGGTTATTAACAGAACAACCGTACGAAAAATTTCGTTAACAATTAAAAAATAGAATAACAACAATATACATATATATAAAAAAAAGATATAAGAGAAAAATTATTAAAGGAAAAGAAATATTGTATTCTTATTAACCTTGTGAGTCTCCGTTGATAGAAATTATGTCACTATTTATAATACCTGTACGTCGTCTGCTACTCCGCTTCCTAGTTGTCAATGACGTCATGTGTTTTCATTTTTTTTTGTAAATTAAAAATTTTTAATAGCCCAATTTTAATTAAAGAATTATAATCGATGGAGGGATCAGAACTCTATATTTTGTTTTACTTAAATATTATATAAATTCTAACTACAATATTATTATTAATATAAAACAATTTAATATACATCAAAAGCAGAATTTTTACAAAATTAATTTTGATGCATAAACATGTTTGGGCGTTGCCACTCTCGCTTAAGAATAATTTGATACCGGCCACTATCTCCGAATTAATTTTTTTCCCATTCCTCACAATAAGACCTCCGATAAAAAAAAATAATAATTTATAGCGACGAATAAAACTTTTATAACAAGCGAATTAAACAATGAAACAATATTTCGATACTAACCTATTTATGAATGTTAAGACGCCTGCCGCCGAAGAACAGATTTTTAAAGGGGGAAGTAACCTTACTTATATAACGTTCATTTCTTTTTTCACTTTATAAAAATTCTAGACGTTCAATGACACCTGCCCGATCTCCTGTTTATGGGTTTGATTTAAAAATTCGTATCTCCAGAAAAAAAAATTATAAAAATAATAAAATTCGTGCCAATCAGACTGTTAGTGTTACTCCGACAGAATTTTAATATTTTTGTACGACTCGAGAGGTTAACCTCGAATAATTATCCTGACTAGGACTTTACTCATTAGAATTAAAGCTTAGTTTTCGTTTTTGTCTCCGTTCGTCATAAGAATGAAATTTCGGATAGGCGTGGTTACTTTATAACTCAGACAATGAGATGTTTTGGCTCAGGTGTGTCTGGATATTTCACCGAAGCGCTAAAATGGCCTTTTCCGCTCTTTCAAAGCCGATACGCGCTAAGAGAAAATAAAAAAAAAGACATAAATCCCACCTGCGAAGGTTTACAAAATGCATGATTGACGTTATCTACTTTAGAAAGTGTACCAAACGCGTCGGCGGCGGAACGAATATTTTTAAAAAGCTCACGAAACGCGCGCATACCAGACCGAAAATGACACACTAACTCAGAAACTTTGACATTCGATTTATGGGTGCAATTTTTTCTCGCCGTTATAAGGTAAAAATTCTAAAAAAAAAAAAAAAATGACGAACAATCGGCTCTCTTAACAAGCTCTGCTCCTGCGAATTTGTTAATTTCGCTCGGGGGCGCAAACGACGACCTCTGGAACGAGATTTCTACCGTGAGGTGGCGTTGCGGGGCCACGTGCCGGAGCCGCAGACGACACAATCACCACAGTCGGCGCGCGCAACCGCGCGATTTCACATCGCTCGCTGGATTGACCAAATGTCCAGCGCATCCGTTCCTGTCGAAAGACACAGGCGTAAAATGGGACCCAACTGTCTCGGAATAGTCCTCTGTCGTCGTTCGAACGACGATACGTCCTCGTCTCACGAGAAATCGTCTACGACGCTCTCCGGACCCGGCCCGCCGTTGGACGGATATCTTATGTACGAAGAGTTCGTACACGAGAACATGCAGTGTTTCTGGAATCCCTGCTTATTGCAGAGCATGGCCAAGTTGCATTATAAGGGATATTTGGTGCCGGATACTATCCTGGTCGATGGAACCGAATACACGGTGGAAGTTGTCAGGTCCGCATGGAGGAGGAGGGTGTTGCTCCCACCTCAGGGCTACGAGATCGAATCTGTAGGTGAGTGACGAAACTATAATAACAACATTTTTTGGGCTAGTAGTAATGGTAATAGATGAAAATCCCCCCATCGTTACTTTTAGCGATGATGAAAGACAAAAACTGGTTTCGGACGGATTGCCCAGAGGCACATTTTGTCTCGATTGGAGAAAAATTCAACGCGGTGGTGGTGGTGATGGTAGTGCGCTGACTGGCTCACGCGAAAGAAAACTGTTTTCCATATAAACGAATTGTTGCTAAGGTAGAGTTTAGTACAAGAAAAGGTATATTATACGCGTTATCGAAACTTCAAACTTTGGACTGTGTCGTATCGGCGATGGTAAACAAAACTGACGTCACGCCTTCGCGTTTTTTTTTTTTTATCATCGCATAGTCGGACGCACTTCGCTAGTTACAGAGGCGCGCACGCTCTCTGTCGTGCCTGCACTGGAGTAATAAAAACGAGAAAGTTACCGAGGGAATAAAAAAAAAATATTCCAATCGATCACAAAAAACTTGACATAAAAACTAATTTAATAAACCGGTTTTGGTAACCGCGGGCCTATTACGTAAAAAAATAAATCGGGATCAAAAATGCGAATCTATCGATTTCGCTCGGATCGAAGCGACGCGACACGACGCGCAATCACCATTAAAAATAGACGATCGGAGCCCGTTTAGAGTAACCGCGGGCCTATTACGTAAAAAAAATAAATCGGGATCAAAAATGCGAATCTACCGATTTCGCTCGGATCGAAGCGAAGCGACGCGACACGACGCGCAATCACCATTAAAAATAGACGATCGGAGCCCGTTTAGGTAGTCGAGATCTATTACGGAAAACCGACTTAACGGGTCTTCCTAGGTGTCTTTGTTGATTCAAAAGGGCATTATATTCCCACCGATGGCCAACTTCCTGTTTGCAAGCAAAACTAACCTGTCCAGTTATCCCAAAGATTAACGCGTGGGTCACTGGCCTCCCATTCTGGGCCCTTTCTGACTCTTTTATCGCAATCTAAAAGATGGTGGAGAGGATAAACGGTCGAATCTCCGCGGTCGCCCCTATTGAAGCGTATATTTTAAGCCACGTTTTAAAATAATAACAGTAAAAAAAGGGGGACATAAATACACACCCTCGACTCGTTTCTTTCAAAAGACGTTTCCTATACACTAAACTGGATTTATGTTAAAGAAGAGAAAGCGTGTTTATCTGATAAGAAAGTATAAAAATACGCCTTGCAAAGCGTTAAGGGGGAGCCCTTTCTGTTGCCTTTGCAGCTAAAAATATCTCCCAGGGCAATATTGTTTCACAATCAATTGTGTATCGGATTCAACTGGACAAAATGACCCTTAGGTATCATATAAATTCGAACTGGGTCAATAGGAGGAGAGGGCCTCTATATTCGCGTAATCGGTCAATGACGAGGAAAATCTATTGTTTTAAAGATTGATTCCAAATCATCCTACGGGTCAGGATCATCCCCTCGGGTTTGGCATCACAATGAAAACTATAATCGTCCGATTATTGATATATAAACACGGTATGAAGTTATAATGCTTGCCAAGTTTACATCAAACCAGGCCAACGATGACCATTTCGCCTAATAAAGTCCCTCAACCTCATTCCACAGAATCCTGTTTAACAGAACAAAAACCACTTTAGATGGGCGTCAGCGGTTAAGGAGAATCATCGCATTTTTAAATCTTTTCCACCAAAAAATTTTCTATTCCTAACAGTAGTTTACCTACTTTACGCGAATAATGGCGATTATAATCGCAGAAAATTTTTGGGACAATGTCTCTATTACGGTAATAAAAATGGCGATCGTATAGCATTGGTACTCTCTTCTGCGAAAGTTTATTAAATTTATTACCGTTACCTCTATACTACCCGCGTAATTACGTAAGCCGTACGCTAATTGGATTTTTCAAAAACATTTTCGAGAATACGGGCAGCAAACGGAATTCCATTTCACGCCATTTGCCTGGCAATTACAGTTTATCGCGATTTCGTATCAAACCTAAACTGGATCTTGTACTTCGAACAAGACTGCGGGCAGAGGGGCACTGCCAGGTTGTTTTTAATCCTTCCGTATCCGTTTTTCTGATATATATTTTTTTAAGATTAATTATTCCCTGTTAATCGATACCGCGGCATCTACTTAATCGGAAACTCATTTGCCCACATCCACCTTGTCATAAAGACCCACTAAACCAGTTGTTTAAGTGGAAGATTTCCGAAAGGAGTTAGAAAAAATCGACATATGTTGATGGTTCCGCTCCAGCGGTTTAGTCTCGCCTCCGAAAAAAAAATTGTCAACGCTTCAACAGCCAACAGTTGGAGCGAGTTCCGGGTCATATACAAAGTTCCCACGTTTAGATTAAACTTTTTACGAGAAATAAATCGGATAAAAAGTTAGTAACACGATTATGCAATCGAAAAAAAGGCTATTTTCGCGAATTCCTTCTTATACGTTTCGAGTCTAACAATGTCGTTTAAATGTGATCGCTACTCTTTTTAGTCTCGAATTGATTTCGAATCATAAAAATCGAAAATCGATTCACGAAAGGCGATACACGTGGTAACTTGACACTGCCAAAACGTTTATTTTAGCTGCGGTTACCTCTTTTCCTTCCAAGCGAATCTGCATCAAAACACTAAAATAGCACACGAAACACTTATCCAAGCATCAAAATAAGGTTAATGACCCACTCCCTCACGTAATGATGCGGTGTCTTGTTTTATTTTATTTATTTTTGTTTTTTTTTTCCAGGCGATATCGATCATGTCTCAGTCACGCCCATACCCCAAACCCAGTTCGCTCCTCTGCCAGAGGCCGTTTGCAAAGTCATCTATGATTTGAATTCCGAGGGCACGCTGGCTACTTGCGACGTTATCGCTGCCAAACTGGAGACGTCCTTTCCCTGCATGGCGGTTCCAGGGGACAGCATATTGTACAGATGCCTAGGAGAGTTGATACGAGAGAGGAAATTGTATCATAATGGTCACGGTTACTCTGTAGTAACGCCGGATACCTATAGGCGCACCGCAGTTTTGCCAGGCCCCGATAGACAACTGCTGATGACCAATGATGAAGCCATTATGAGGATGCACGCTCCGAGCAGATCCACTTCGGTGCAAACAGATCGAGCGCTGAGCACTTGGTCGAGCGCCGACAGGATCGTAACCTCTAGCCCAACTGAACAGAAACTGAAGAGGAGTTACTCCCTCAGGATACTGAGGCCAAGAGACACAAATGCCAACAGGTCGACAGAAGCGACAAAAAGTAAGCGTTCAGATAATTTTGAATTGGGGGGATTAAACCGAGCGTTAAATATAATTTTTGTTGCATGTTTTCCTATCCAGAAGATAAAGTTTCCGTCTTCAGTCGATGGTTTCGAAGGAAAAACCATAAACACGAACCTCCGCCACCCAGTCAAACACCAGAAGTAACGCTGCAATCTCGTTCCACGCAAACAAAGGTGAGTTTTAAGACACGATGGAATTTTAAAAATCATTAACAATCAAATTAGTACGGAGATTTATAACCTATAATGGTCAATGATGCGAGATCGTAAAGTCATTAATCCGGTGAGTCATCATCATCACTACCACGAAAAACCGGTCCCTCACCCACCTTTTTATATCTTTGCAGGGAAGATCGAGGAGCGTGGGAAGATCGTCAAGTCGTAGCAGTTATCGAGATCCGAGCCCGAGTCAAACGGGTTCGAGATCGGCCAGTCTTCCCAGACGTACCTCTTCCCAGAAGGCATGCCCCCTGCACGGAGGCAGCATGAGGAAGACACGCCCGGCCACCTACAACGGCTACAGAGAAGGATGGGGAGAGAAACTCAACAACGGAGACCCCGCTAGAAGAGAAGACAAGCCTCTCAACATCACCAATAACGAGTTTCGTAGAATGACCTCCCCTCCTTACAGTCCCGGGTGGAACTCTCCTGCCTCGGTACTGGTAGACAGACTGCTGCACCCCACGTCGAACTTCCACAAGAACATCAAACCGGCGGAGGAAAACGTCAAGAGATCTGATGCGACGGACAACAAACCAGTTCCCAAAACCACCACCCCCATCATCGGCAACTCCATAGACGTGGAAATGACATTCGATGGTAAAACCAGGGGTCCGTCGGTCGTCAGCAACATAGAAACCTCGTGGAATCAAACATTACGCCCCGGCACCACCACTATAGTCACCAATGTCAGCACTAACGTGTCTAGGGTGACTAAAGAGAAAACGATAGACACTCCCGTTAAAAGCAAACTGGCAGAAGCCAAAGCGGCATTTTTTAACGAAAAACAGGACTGTAAAGACGATAGCGGTTTCTCTTCCATCTCCAGTCATCCCGTTAGTGTTGCCCTGTGAGGTGTGCCATATCTCGATCACGTCGTGGAATTTGAGATTCTGGTAATCCGACTGTTCCACTCAAAAAAACGAAGTCTATTCACATACAGACAGACACACACACACGATTTTTATTCATCCAAATCCATCATCATTATCTACGTTACTAACCTCTATTTTTTCCCAATCATCGAATGGACATTACGTGATTATCGTTCGATTGAGGATTGATTCCTCTTTAAAATATATCATTTTTTATTTCGATGTATACTTCGATGGGAATTGTATACTAACTTATTTTTATAGAAATAAAATAAATTCTGTAATGTGTCACAAATCAAGTCACGTCTTCTTTTAAGGTTATCGTCCTAAATCTGAAACAACAGCGTTAAGCTGCAGTTCAGAGAATATTTTAAAATGGCGTGAATTTCTCCCTCAAACACGAGGTATCGCAATTTTTTTTAATAAAAAATATCATCATCATGATTAATTGATATCACTCATAACTTGCCTTGTATACAAGGCATTTTATACGTACAGTACGAATATTTACAAAGTAACATACATACAACGCTATTGTGTGTCATAAGTGCACTTAAACGACACTTTTACAGCATACTGTAGATCCTAACACGATTTTTCGTGTTTTTAGCACGCAAAGACACAAAATTGCATTGTTTTGCTGCTTTAATGGCTAGTTTCCATTCACACGGCGATTGCAGTTTTATCTACGCGACAAATCGGCAAACCTAGCCATACATCTCAGTTAATTATAACGCAAAATAATAAAGGGATGCGTTTTTTAACGTTTCAGTCTGCTTAATTCGGCATAATTAGCTTTGTTTCCTTTCTTTTTTATCATTCGGAAAAAAATCGATCCTCTCCGGCAGCGTTGTAATTTTGTATCTGTTTTCGTGTTTTTCGAGAAATAAAATTATTATATTTAGCAGTAAAACCACTTGTCGGATGTTTGGCCAAGGGAGGTTGTGTATGCAGATCTAACAGTGCGTTGCATTTCATCAATCTATTTCATATATCTTCACAGGGTCATGAAAGGGTACTATTTCATATTTCTTTCTCATGTTCGTGCTAAATGCATTATTCTCTTACTAACGCAGCAGCACTGATTGCATCATACATTTACATATATTTGCATTTTTTTGCGTACGAAGAGTGGAAGTTTTCGTGTGTCGAAAAAATGGCGCAACTTTGTAAAACATACTCTGCAAATGTTTACATAATTTTACAACGTTAACACTCAAAAATTTGGATGCATTGCCAAGTGTAATTCACAAAACAGACAGAGAAAATTTTCCGGCACGATTTGCAAATTTTTAAAAACAAGAAAAATGAGGTGCAAAGTTACATAGATATCGAATTGCATCTCGTCTACTGTTCTGGTTTGAATATCTTGTAATCTGTAGATTTTGATCGAATAATTCAGAAATTACGTAATTTTGCACTGCAAATGTTTAAAATCGTGCTCGATTTTATTATTTTGCAGTGACGTTTCGCTTTTGTAGTAGTAACTGACGTTAATTACTTAAAGGAGACAGCGTAATTTTTATGGGTTTGCGGTGGTGGAAGGACGAGAATTTTATGACAGAAATGCCGGTTAATAAAGTTTAAAAACACAATCAGACGTTTATTGCTTTTTTGAACGGTTTCCAATTAAAATGTGGAAATAAAAAAAAATTCTCTAAAACGTGACAGGCAATTAAAAAAAAAAACTGCATGAGTTGTTTTCGAAAATGTTACGACACAGATTCTGTTTACTTTTCAGTTAATCATGCGAATACTGTTGATTTATTTATCGTATTTACACAGGAATAATTAAAACTTACAGATTAGATTACCGTTCGGTTTGCAATAATTCGAGATTTCCTTCCGGAAAACTTGAGAATGAAAAACTATCCTCGGAAAGAATATCCCTAAATTGGTGTTCTCTTCTTTATAGAACAGCGTGTATTGTGTTTTAAGAGCTTCTTTTACAATAGTTTTTCTCTGCAGGGAATTTTACATGCTATTGTAAAGGCTCTTAAACACAATATACACTGCTCTATAAAGAAAACACCAATTTAGGGATATCCCTTCTAAGGATAGTTTTTTCCCTGCAGGGAATTTTACTTGCTATCGTTAGAAAGAATATCCCTAAATTAGTGTTCTCTTT
Source organism: Olivierus martensii (assembly GCA_000484575.1). Classification (NCBI taxonomy): domain Eukaryota; kingdom Metazoa; phylum Arthropoda; class Arachnida; order Scorpiones; family Buthidae; genus Olivierus; species Olivierus martensii. Next base: position 26,179 of record AYEL01076806.1, read on the forward strand.
ATAGAGCAGTATGTATTATGTTTATATACTTACTTTTGTACGTAAAATTACCTGCAGGGAAAACTTCAGAAGAAATATCCCTAAATCAGTACTATCCTTTGCAGAATAATGTTTAAATATTACACATTAATTAATCACTTTCTTCATAATAGCATGTAAAATTCCCTATAGGGAAAATATTCCTAGAAGGAAATAAGCTGTATATATTACTGCAAACTATAGTGCAGATACAGATGTTCTATTTCTACAGGAAAATGTAATTTTCCATCAGAAAAATGAGTTTATAAGGAAATTTCCTTATGTTACCCTATACACTTAACATAAACAAATTAGTTCCTGGCAGATATCAATCCATTCCTATAAGGAAAGCAAAATTTTTTTAAATGCTTCCTGTAGGGATGCATTCCACCTTCCAGTGTATGTTATCTGTGAAAATACTACTATACTGTGTATACAGTCTAGAAGAAAATGTATATTTAAGATAATAGAAACACCACGTATCTAAGTACACGTGTACTCGATCACATCATTCTGTAAAATTAATTATATAAAAAATAGAATCAGCATAATTTAACCAATAAGGAATACGGAATAATTTTCGTGAATATTCAGTAAAAAGTTGTAAATTCATTCGACCTCATCTGCTAGATTCGCTGGTGAACACAATGAAAATATTTTCCTATTAAAAATTGTACTTTTAATAACTTGAACACAAAAAAAAACACGCCAAAGTTTTTTAGACAATAGAACCGGAGATAATTTCGATTTCAGGCCGCTGCGATCACGTGTCTACAGTTTAATTTGCACACAGGGAAGAAACACGTCATGTGTAATATTTTATACGGCAAACAATTGTGAGAATTAAGTCAAGTTATCGGACACTACAATAGAAAGGGAGAGAAACACAAAAGCTACCTTTCGTGAAAGATAAATTATAAAAGGGGTCACACTTACATTATATAAAAATTCTCGAATCACGTAGATCGGCGTGTCGCTTTTATGTTTTTGCTTTCGTTTAAAATTCAAGTTTGTTGTTGTTGTTTTTGAGCTCGGAGGTAGTTTCGCACTGTTTTTGAAAGTTTTCTACTGCCCAAGGTGTCGAAAGACCAGTTCGGAGGTTTCTTGACCGGAAAACCACGTGACTAAAATAATGATGATAATAGGGCGATCGGACGATTATCTGTTATTGTTATGTCGCTATGCTAATTTAAAAAAAAGTTGATCATAGACGTCCTTAATTGATAATCGTAGGACAATCTGCCATCTTAACACTCGATGATTGATGATGATCGAGTCTAAAGATGGCGACGATTGATGCAATAAAGGTATCGTTTTTAATTAGTCGAATTATTAAAAGTTTGCCGATCTCAAAAAAAATAATAAAAGATTAATAACGATGCATAATAATAATAAGTGATACGCTTACTTTTTTATTTTTTTTTTAAAGCTATTATCAACAGGAAATTTAAACAACTTACAAATCACGTGATATGCCGAAAACGCAGACGATTCTTTAATAATGAAAAAAATGATAGCGAAAGTATTTTCAAATTTTGTAATTGCGCCATCTAGTACTCTTTCTAAGTACTTTCCGTAAATTATAAAAAAAGTTTAATCCTGGCGCCATCTTTCATTGAATTAAAAAAATGGTTATAAAAAATTTAAATCAGTAATAAAAAAAAAAAAAATTTTGCTATTAAAAACGGATAAAAATAGCGCAAATTTCTGCCAATCAAATTTTACGTAACTAGCTGCTGCTATCATTATTATTATTATTATTAAATTTAACCCAATTTAAAATATAAACAAAAATTCTTACATAATACTCTATTCGTTAAAAAAATTGATTTTTAAATAATGGCGAAACGCCTTTTTTATCAAATGTTAATAAACCTAATACGATAATTTGCAATTATTATTTCACCCGAACGATTTAAACCTATAAATCTAACAGACTGGAATAATTATCATATCAAACTTTTTTCGTTCGAATTAAAAAGATATATAGTGTAAAATCAATAACCGTGACGTATTCGTTTGACAAGTGCACAGCACCCAACTATAAACCAATAACCATTAATGAATCGTATGAAATCACACAGGATGCGCGGGTCACGGTCGTAGGCGTGTGACGTAACCCGTTGCCAAGCGATAGTAAACGATTTGTCAGTAGCCGACGTCCATATTGCATTTTCCCTAAAAGATGGAGAGATCAGGATGGTTTCTGCTTCTCTCCCTGTTCGGCATCGCTCTTTCTACCGATCTGCCAAACGATTTTATTTTTAAACATCATAACAATGAAGAATTGCTCGATGTGTTAACCAAAGTTCACAATAAATGCCCCAATATCACACGAATTTATGAATTAACTCATAGGAGCGTTAACAACTGGCCACTTCTAGTTTTGGAGATGACCGATAAGCCTGGAAAACACGAATTCTGTAAGTACTATATTCCATTTTTATTTTAATAAAAGTAAACAGTTAATGTTTAGGTTATCAACACATTTAAGCACATCAACATATTATTTATGACCTAATAATAAGTAAATGTCATCATATATTGAAAAGCATTAAAAATTATTTAAAACATTTAACAGACACTACTTAAAAGTTAACTTTCAGATTTATTATACAAAATAATAAATCTGAAAATTCAAAATTCATTTTATAAATTTATTAAAACATGTATAAGATGGAAGAAAATTAAAATAATTATCTATAAAATTCTGAAAAATCTAATCAGCAACAACAAAAATAGAAAATATTGCCAATATTTGAAAGTCATTTTGTTGTTTATTAATGCAAAAATAATAAAATGGGCTTCATTAGAAAAATTTGTAGTGGTGATGCAATTTTAGAAACTGTTTATCAAATGAAACAGATGTTACATTTCATTAAAATTCATTAATTTATTAAATTATTCAATTTGCTTTTAAATTCGATTATTTTAATTATAGAGAAAAATTTTTAAATGTCTTTTAAGTAATTTTTTTTTTATATTGAAAATAAAATTATTCTAGGAAAAAAAATTTTGTAATTTTTCAGTGGAACCCGAATTTAAATATATTGCAAACATGCACGGGAATGAAGTATTGGGAAGAGAAATGTTACTCGCTCTAACTACCTATCTCTGTGACAAATATATGAGTGGAGATGAAGAAATTCAGCATCTTATTAATACAACACGGATTCATATTTTGCCTTCTTTAAATCCTGATGGATGGGAAATAGCATCAGCAGTATGTTTTTTCTTTGAACTATATTTATATATTTATTTATAGATAATTAATTAACTGTTATGTTCTTACTACAGAATAATGGCAGGGATTGGCTGAAAGGAAGAGGAAATGCTAATGGAGTCGACTTAAACAGAGATTTTCCAGATTTGAATCAAGTCGTTTACGAACATACAAGTGATATGAATGACAAGTTTAACAATCATTTATTCTCGAAAGACTTGGTAGATCACAAGGTAGTATTTTGAGTTTTAATCTAATAAAACAATCAAATTAACAAATATAAACACATTAATAAATTTAATATTGTATTAATTATTTTTTAAACACACACAAAGTTTATTACAAATAAAAAAAAATGCATTCAGAAAATAACTATGATTCATTGATCAATGCAGAATAGAATGAGCTTTTGAATAAGTTAAAATATTTATTGCTCTATCAACATTTGTTCTATTTTTGATTTACTTTTCCATTAATTATTAAAGCAGTTGAATCAATGCAACATTTTTTATTACTCTAGAAATGCAAGCAATAACTCATTCTTTTTAACAATTTTTTAAAAATTGAAAAGTCATTTTATTTAATGCACATAGATCACTTATAAACATTAATAGAAATGCAGATAGGAATGAAATTTTGAATACTAAATGTAACATATACCACAATAATTTTTAAAAGAATTTTACGGATTTTTTTTTTTTTGAAAAACTGATCGAAAATCCAATTGTAGACATTAAATATTTTAATGCTGTCATGGAGATTTATTATTTGCAATTCAATATCTCTCTACTTTCTCAAGTTTTTTTTCATTTATAATTCAGTATATACAAAACAAATTTATACAGTAGATTAAACTAATATATATATATCAAAATCAAATGCCAAAAATGAAGTAAAATAATTTTTTATATTAAATGTACATAGATTCATATTATATTTCTAACAATTGTGAACCATGTTGAATATATTTATATATAATTTAATGTTTCCAGAAACTGGAATGTTAACTAAATAGCAGTATATGGAGTTATTACAGTAAAGATGCATTTTCAACATAATTTGTTACTTATAGCCAACATATTAGATCTATTGGATTATTTAAAATACTAGTCTCCAAAGTGTTCATATACAAACACTAGGGAATAAAAAATTTTTAGAATGTGCATTTTTTTGCTTGTCAAAATATATCTGATGTACATGATACAGCTATTTTTCTTTCTGATATGGATAGTGCATGATTAAAAAGGTATGGAGACTACAGACTTAAACAATAGTATAGATAATAAGCAAAATTTAGCATTTATATAAAATTTAACATTTATACAATAAAAGAAAAATTAAATACAATGAAAATGTACTCATCAGTGCATTTTGCAAACTCCAAATTTTGGAAAATTAGTGTTGAGAGAAACTTTTCCATTGGAATTATTGACATGAGGATGAACCACAATGTGGCATATTCTCCATGAAAGCAATATCAAAGGACGATTCATAAACTCAAATAATTTTTATAGAAAATATTTTTGAGACAAATTGTTGTGTAATAAATTAATATTGTACATAGCATTATTAAACAGAATATATTCTGAATGTAGAAAATAGAGGCAAAGCTATATAATAATTAACAATGGGATAGTGATCAAAATCTTTTTTCAAAAATAACGAGATAGTGATTCCTCAATAAATAATACAGCTAGCTTTATGATGATATAGAAATAAAAATGAATGCTTCACAAACTACTATATAATTGATTTATTTTAAAATTTCCTTATATTGTCTTGATATTTTCGGTACATATAATTTTCCTATTTACACACAAACTTGAAATTCATTTTGTTTTAAACTTTTGATTACTCTATTTCCTTTAAAATTATGAGCTTTAAAAATATTTTGGAAATTAAAATTAGATCTTTGATTAATATGAATAAAATTAGATCATCATCAGATAATCTTCTAATTTTATTACTTATTGAAATATGCATTATTTTGTATTATTTTAAATTTGAAACAAGTTAGAATTATGATCAACATATTAACTAATAAATATTTTAATATTATTGGTACGAAATGAATTTTCTAAAAATAAATTGCATTCTATTCTGTAACATTATTATTTACTAATAGAATTTATATTAAAAAAATGTAATTTACTATTATGCCAACTTAGATTTTGAAAATTTAATATTTGTAATATCAAATGATCAACCATTAATATAAGAAAAATTTTGTAGCATTAAATCCTCTATTAAAATCTTAACAATCAAACATTGATTGATCTATATATAGATAGCATTTAAAATATATGGATTTTTTTCCGCTCTCTATTTTTATTTTCAGAAATCTAATTTATGAAAAAATTCATTTTATGCATTAATTTTTTTACATTTGAAAATAAATTCAAAATTTAAATAATTAAATATTAAAAGCATTTTTAACAATTCTTAGTACTTCAGCAGAATTCCATTATTTGAAGGGATTAAATTCAAATAGCAAAAACAAATCTATTAATATTTTCCAATAGTTTTTTCGTTTAAATACTATATACACACATGAACAAGCTATCAAAATAGGATTTTATTTATTTATATTATTTTTAAAATCTAATAATAATATTGAAGAAAACCTAAAGTTTTTTTGGTAATACATATTTTAAAACATGAGTGACTATATCGAAACAGGAAATGAGATATTATGGCACGCATACCTGTTTTTCATAGCCACATAGTATAATACAATCTTCAAGGACTTTGAAACTCTTTTCTAAACAATAATAGTGTTTCTATTTTTCTTTGACTTTTATTAATTTGATAATAGAAAAGAAACTGAAAGAAAAAAAATTATACATAAAAACAAATTTAAAAAGAAGAAAAATCCAAATTTATAAATATATATTAGTGTTTTCAGAAATATAGATGTATCATCAGTATTTCAGAAAAACAGATCAATATAAATGATTATTCACTGAAACTGAATAATAAGATTGTTCTGATTGTTCAGTTTCCTTTTTACTGATAATGGATCTCTCTCTCTGAAAGCCATAATAAATGTATTCTGTTTATGAATTTGGATTTTTTTTATTTTTTCCTTTTTACTGATAATGGGCTTGCATGTTCAAAAATGCTTTTATAAATTTGATCTACCGAATTTATGATTTTGAAATACTTTAAATCTAGAAATAGATTTTTCAAAGAAATTTTATACTTGTGCTATTTAAATATAAAGGAAAAAATATTTCACAATTTTGTCAAACTGAAAATTAATCAAAATTGAAAAATCTATTTCTAGATTTAAAGAAATTTTATACTTGTGTTATTTAAATATAAAGGAAAAAATATTTCACAATTTTGTCAAACTGAAAATTAATCAAAAAATTAATGCATTCTATGTTTAATTTCGTTTATTGGCAATTCAGTTTTAGTAAAATTATATAGCATTAAAATAAAGTACAACTGCAAAAATATATTAACTAGTAAAGAAGAAAAACCAAGCACTATGCAGAAATAAAACCTTTATTTCGTAAAGGAATGTTTTCGACCATTCCCGACTGGTTTTCTTCAGCTAATTATTAACTGAAGACCAGTGGGGAATGGTCAAAAACTATCCTTTGGGAAATAAAGGTTTTATTTCTGCATAGTGCTTGGTTTTTCTTCTTTACTTGGATTAGTTGCAGAATGTCTACAATATATTAACTAAATCACAAGATTTTTTTCAAAGCATTAAAGAAACAAAATTTTAAGCAATGTATCTTCAGCTTGTTAACAGCTGACAGATCATAAATTAAAAAAAAAAGCTGAAATAACAAATATTTATGAAAGTTCATACTACTAAATTTAACTGTGTAGAAACAATTTAGTAACGATGTGTATTATAATTTATCACATATTTTTTAAATTACACAATGAAAATTTTTACTAGAATAAAAAAAATATTACAAAATAAAATTTTCTAATTTTGAAACAAATTTAATATCAAAACAATTTTAGATAAATAAAGCTTGTTCTGCTTAAGTTCTGTATTATTTTTATGAAATTAATTAATTACTTCATTTATCAAATTACAAACACTTCAAATTTGTGTCATCAAACTTTTTTATGAAAAATATCTGAGTATTTTTTAAAATCATCATAGTTTAGTGTATAATTGTTGCAGTAAAGTTACAACAAATTAAATTTTAGTATCACAATAAGTACTCTTCTCATATATCATAGTAATGATGTATATTTTATGATGATGTATCTCATGCTATTAGGCAGATGTTTTTATTATTATTATAATTGAATATTTTCAGGACACCAAGTCTTATCTAGGTTGAATTAAATTATTTTCTATTTAATGACATTTTCATTTAATATATATAGATAGCAAGTATTTAATGCATTAGAAAATTCACCTTAAAAAAATACTTGGATCAAATGAAAATTTTTATATTTATAAATTAGTTTCAACCAGAAACTTTGGCTGCTATGAAATGGATCTTACAAAATACTTTTGTGTTGTCTGCTAATTTGCATGGTGGTGCTCTAGTTGCTAATTTTCCCTATGATGAATCTCTGCATCATGTCAATCAGGAATATACAGCCACTCCAGATGATGATACCTTTAGGTATGTTTGAAATGTATTAAAGTTAACACATTTACAATAATACACACTATATTCACAATATTTCAGGCATCTTGCTTTATCGTACTCTCAACCTCATAAAACAATGGCTGCTGACAAACCTATTGATTGCAATGGAGATGATTTCACTAACCAAGGAGGAATAACAAATGGAGCTGCATGGTATAGTGTCGCTGGAGGTATATTTTATAATATATTTATTGCACTATACAATATATGTATAATATAAAATAATGTAAATTAATTTTATTTTCAGGGATGCAAGATTTTAATTATCTTGGTTCCAACGATTTTGAAATTACAGTTGAGTTAGGATGTAATAAGTATCCTCCAGCTTCTGAACTGGAACAGGAATGGTTCAATAACAAAGATGCACTCATTAATTTTATCTGGCAGGTATTTATATTTCTCTTGCAGTCTATTGCGTTTTATTGAGTGCTTTTATACATTTTATTGAATGCTTACAAAACATTTAATTCCAGTCTCATATTGGAGTTAAAGGTATTGTTAAAGATGCAGAAACTGATCAACCACTTAAAGGCGTTTACATAAAAACTGTGAATATTACCAACGATAAACACAAACTGATTAATCATGATGTGATTTCAGGTAATTAAATTTATCTATAATATAAATAAAAGTTTTATTTATTAAATTTAATGCAATCTTTTTTAGTTGCAAATGGAGAATATTGGAGACTACTAACTCCAGGGAAATATGAAGTCACTGCACTCACTCCAGGTTATAAAGCACAGACAAAAACAGTTACTGTTACCAATCCACCTCATCAAGAAGCTATTCGTCTTGATTTTGAATTGGAGCCAGAATCTTCAGAAAGTTATGATAATATACTGGTAAGCCTTTTTGAATAGTCTTATCAGTTAAATATGTAATGATTTTGAGAAAAATGGTAAAATGAGAAAATTTTAACCTGGTGAAGGGGTGGTGGTTGCCATATTGGAGGAAGCTGAGGATCTGTCATCGTAAAATTAAGTTTTGTAAAATTCTTTAATAGTCAGTTTTAGTTAAAGTAACCAATTAATTAAATTATAAAAATGTTGATTATATAATTATGTATTGAAACTTGTAAAATACTTTTGTAATAACTATTTATGCAAATCTTGTTACTTATAAAAAGTTGGCACTTATGGTCCGAGAGGTGTCTTTCCTTTCTAGGTGATATGGTAATAGTTGTCTACATGAAGTGTACTGTTCCTTGTGAGTCATGTCTGTCATCCATTTATGTGGGGGATTGTTGTGATTGTTTAATATTGTCAATTGTATTCAAGAAGGAATGCTTTATTTCAATTTTAATCAGTTTGTAAGTAATTACTAATAACTCAAAAGAAAATTATAAAAGTACTGTTGAAATGGATGCTAGCCAACGTTTGATTGATTGGCTACAGAATTCCGAGTTTAAGGTAATGATTACAGCTAGGGCAGTGCCAAAAAATCATGGCAGTGAAAATTGGGGAGGTCACGAACCTGATGATAATGAGGGGGATAACCCGAGTCGTTATAAATAGTTAATCTGTTTTAACACTATTTAGCTTGTTAATAATAATTAAGAATTTTTTACAAAAATTAAAATCTAACATTCTTCTCTTGTTTAATTTATATACTTAAATAGCCTTTATTGTGGAAAACTCAGAGTAAATCTTTAATTCCAACAGAAATGCTTTAGACTTGTCTGTTGAGTCACCATCATCCAGTAACCGAATGTTTTTGTTGGAATTAAACTGTTTCTGGCTGATGGTGACTCAACAGACAAGTTAAAACATTTCTGTTGGAATTAAAGATTTACTCTATTCCAACAGAAATGTTTTAACTTGTCTGTTGAGTCACCATCAGCCAGAAACAGTTTAATTCCAACAAAAACATTCGGTTACTGGATGATGGTGACTTAACAGACAAGTCTAAAGCATTTCTGTTGGAATTAAAGATTTATTTTAAGCTTCTTGAATAAAATCTTTTTAATTTATAATAAAATCAGTTTACAGGTAGCTTTGACTTACGATCCATAATGGTAATAATTTTAACAGTAAGAATAGACAATAGATATTGAATCCTTTAAGTTGGGATCAAATATGGATGATTATACTGTCCTCAAGGTTATAAAATAATCTGGAATTTAGCCCAGATCCCTGAGGTGATAAGTGATCCCTTTACTAACAATTTTTAATAAAACAAAAAAGTATTTCTAGCCGACATGCTATGAAAATAACCAAATTCGTAAGAGTTATTATAATATTAGATCATCATAAGTTGAGGATTACCTGTAATTATGACTTTACCACCTAAGAATTAATGTTAAATTTAATTCAAAATTATTAACACCATAATTTTACGTACTTTGGCTATTTATTGATTCATTCATACTGGACTGTGTGCAGTTTTTGACATAATATATAGAAAGAGAAATTTAAGTGATTAATTATAAAGTGATGACAGAATATATAATATAATTCATATCAAAACTTGAATTAGTTTTATGAGATAATTTACCATATAATTTTGATTAAAATCAAACATAATAAAATTCAATTTTTACCAATTTCTGTAGAATACATTTAATATTAAAAATTGTAAACTTGCAACAAATTTTGTTCTACAAATTAGAATTTTTAATATTAAGTTTATAATAAATTGGTAAAATTTCATAAATTTGAATTATATTTTTTTTTATTTAAAAAATAAATTTTTGCAAGTCTGTTCTATTCAAGATCTGATGAAATTTGCTTGTAATATTAACGAGGATTAAGTAATTATAATTAAATAATATATTTTTTGATCATTAGGGCCCAGTTTTACAATATCCCATTGAAGTTCCTGTTAGATTTATCATCGGTTATTTGTTTTAAAATTATTAGATAAATGCTAATCAGTAGTTTAACATCGGTAACTACCAATTAGTGTTTTATCTAACAATTGTAAAACAGATAACTGGTGATTAAAGCTAACAGGAATTTTTAACAGGATATTGTAACACTGGGCCTAAGGAGAAACTAAAGAGTAGGAGTAGCACTTTATCATAATCTTTAATAAAATCCACAATATTTTCAATTGTAGATAAATATCTTCACAGCTGAGAATAAAAATATCATCATCATCATACAGAACATACATTATAATATGCATTGTGATATACTTTATAGTGTATTATGAAATTTTACCATAATATATATTAGAATGTGCATACTCGTACAATTGTCACACTACAATTTCAGAATGTATAAATGATATTGATTTTGCTCTTGATACTGATGTTAAGAAAATTTTATTGAGTTTTTATCTATTTCCTATTCATGCTTAAGTTTGCTTTTAATTTCATAGCATGATAGTAGTAGTTCTTGTTAATGGATTAATTAGTTATTTAAGAGAGGTTACTATTTAATTGTTGCACAACTGTTAGGGTAATAAATTGTGAGCATATATTTGTGCATATTTCTTTAAAAACAACTTCAAAATACTACAATTACTAGTATTTATGCTTGACAATAAAATTACAAAATTTTTCAATTGTTGTTATATCTTTGTGCTCTTTTATTATTTTATAAACAAAATAAATAATTTGAAACAAATTATTCTTGCAAAGTACAGACAGTCCTTGATTTACGATGGGTTCCATTCCAACATCTTCGTTGTAAGTCGAGGACTTTTTCAATTCTTGATTTGTTTGATTTCTGTTTTAATATTTTCATAAATTAAGTTTCTATTTAATTTAAAATGGTTAAAGTTTTATTCGCCTTCTTTTTTACGTTGGAATTTTCATTAAAGTATTATTTCTCTTACTGGACATGACAGATTCACGACAAAATACAGTAATAAGGCTTTGCCTGCCGACTATTGGCAATGCTGTGATGCACATACAAAAGCTATGTGGAACATGTATGTATATGCAAGCGTCAAAGTTGAATTAGAGAATTTTTAGTAATAACTTTTGGCCATTGTAAGTCGAGGATTATCTGTATACAGATTTCTAACGAAAAATAAATGTAGTATACAATATTTTTAAAGTAATTGTTTAAAAAGAATTATTAATTTTCTTTTTATTATTCCAGATGGATCAATCAAACGAAGATACAAGATATGATAATAGAGATTTTGCAAGATTTTTAAGGTTTTTTCATCAACAAAACAGATACAACCAACAATAGATAATACGAAATTAAACTATATAGAATTTTAATTTTATTTGCGTGCCAAAAACTTGAAGTTGATCTGTTTCGATGAATTTTGATTGCAATACTGTTTACGTAAGAAACATTCTTGAAAATGGCACAAACTTTAATATTTTCTATATATATGTACTAGATTACATGGTTTAATACCTTTTTTTCTAAATTAACTGTTTACAAACATATCAGTTAAAATGGAAAAAACACTCAATTCAGTATTAACTAGTCATATTTTGTTTTTAATATTTAAAAAAATATAATTTATTATATAATATAGCATATCATGTTTATATACATAGAGAGCATTTTAATATATATAAAAACACCTTATTTTTTGTTAATAATAAAATTTTATGGGAACTAAGACAAAGTTTAAATAATATAAAAATTTATGAAATGTATATGTTAATTTTAGCGTATAAAAGATGTTAAATTTCTGCTAAAAAAGTTTTTTTTTTAATGAAACTTAGATTGTAAATAATTGAAAATTTTATTTTAAATTACAAATTGAAAAATCTTACAAATTTCACATAAATGTGTAACTATAATAATGATACAATAAAACTTATCAAAATGCAATATCCAGAGTAAATTTTTATTATTAGGACAGATCCATCAAATGAAATTTAGTAAGAAGCATTAAAAGGATTAATTACAGTTAAAACAGTTTTAGCATTATTAGTAGTAATAATTATACACATTTAACAGTGTTTTTCTTAAGCAAAACAATTATCTTTACTAATACAGGTTGACATTCAAAAATTCGGATTATTCAGTATTCCGGCATGAATTTCAGGAGCGTATTTTCAAATATCCCCGCACTGTCGTGCCACTGTTTTCTGGAGCTGCCGTTGATGTTTTGATGTACACCATTCTCAGTTGTTTGATGTTGCTTGTGACGCTAACACGTAGCTCTGCTCATTCCTTTTTTTTTTTAATATTTATTTGCTGTTTAGCCAATTACGGATTCAGCAAAGAAGAAATGTGGCATAAAACGTAAACATCGTGCGTTATCAATCGCAGAGAAAGTGGAAATACTAAAAAAACTTAGTAATTGTGTGTCCGTGCGAACCATTTGTGAAACGTACGACTGTAAATGTGTTAATTTTCTATTAAATATATACAGCATATATAAATCTTCAATTATTCGGCATATTCAAAAATCCGCCACTACTCAGGTCCTGAGGTTGCCAGATTTTTGAATGTCTACCTGTATTAATCTTCTGTTATATTCGAAACTGTCCTACACTTTTAGTACCGATCTGATGAATCGATATTGCTGCAGAAAACATGCCAAATGTATATTTGATAATTAATTTATAAATTAATCATTTGTAAGTTCAAAAGTTAGAAAAATTTTGCTATTACAAATGTTTGCAACATGTTTACAAACGATGTGTGATTTTAAGATCAGAAATTAGCATCTTTCTATTAATTAAGAGTATGAAAAAAATTTATATGAATTAAAAAGTTTCAAAATTAAAATATTAAATTGCATTAAATTAAATCTATTATTTTTGAAAATAAAATATGCAATATCAGATACAAGGAATTTACACAGCACATTAAGCAGGAACAAATACGAAATATTATTATTTATATATATATATAGTGGATAACTAATAATAAATTAATAATAATAATAATGTATAATGATAATGTCTTCGGCCGCTTCTTGCAGGTCTCTCTTTTAGTGTTCCACATTGGAGTGCGATCCTGTGTAAAATATAAGACATACACCTGCAAGTGGTTGAGGAGGGCCATAATAAAAAGCCAAAGATGTTAACACGTTATTATTTATATTTGTAAATAAACTAATAATAAATTTCATATTTGTTCCTGCTTAATGTGCTGTGTGGATTCCTTATATTTGTTATATGCAGCAGAACTTGGGAATTTATGATTATGCAGTATCAGATTCACTGTTTTGTTTATACAGGAAAACCTGCGCTGGTGGCTAACCTGCAAGCCATGGCCATCTTAATATTCGCCCAAGCATATTGCGGGATTTTTAAACTGTAAAACGACCATGACCAGTGATATTTAATTTCACCATTTGTATGCAACATCTACTAGGTGGCCAGCAAATAGTGTTTTGATCAGAAATGCCAGACGGGCTTTAGATCTTCTATCGGCCGAGTATTCTAAAGTGAAAAAATCCCGAAAACAGACATTAATTAGTGATTTCTTTCCTGTGGATTTAATTAACAATGCGAAATTGTGTCATAAACTTTGATGTTTAATAAAGAAATTTGTAGCTAACTATGTATGGTGGCCACAATCTCAACCGCCAAACAGTGTCCACCTATCACAGGTTTTCCTGTAATTATATAACTTTGAAAGTTATTGAAATATTGAGTATATAGATTATAAATTGGTTTTAAGAATTTAGATTCAATTTTGTTATTTGAATGACATTTAAATCTCGACAAACATTATATCAAGAAAAATGTTTTATTGTATATTTTAGAAAATATTAATGTAAAAATTAGAATTAGAATAAAAAGTTAATTATAAAAGTAGTAATTTACAGATTTTCTTGTAGATTCTTGAAACATATTTTGTTATTTATGAAAAATTAAAGCTGACTAGTTTATGGCACATTTATCTGATTTAACGTGATTTTAATGACTCTTGCACATATTTTAAAACAAATTATCAGCACAGTACAATATTTTACACCGATTTTCTATCAACTTAAAGCAATACAAATACGAAACAATTTACAAAAGTATTTTGTAGAAATTACATCTATCATATTAAGTATAATTCAAGATTTTATTCCACCAGATAATTCAGAAATTAACTATTCAATATCGCCTCTCTCAACTTATCTCTACAGTATTTTGAGTCAAAATCAATAAAATTCCTTTTCAATTGAAGAGAGATCTATAATTGACAAAATTTTTTGAAAAAAATTATGTCTTATTATTTGCAATGAAATAAAAAATCAATTTAAAGCTGAAAGATATTTCAGATTAATACAACAACATGTTAATTTGAATATGAACTTTAAACTTTCCTTAAACTTATTTTGAAAATTATGAAAACGAAATTTTCTGAATACCGTTTCAATAAAACAGCATTCAAAAAATGACAATATTTCATAATTTATACTTAATGACAGTATCGGAAGTCGGTATTGAGTCTATGGGAGCAGCATATTACTCACTTTTGTAATGGTATTAATGTGCACAGAATGGTCAATTTTGATGTAAAGGATAACACTGTCAGTAAGAACAGTGTTTATTTTTATTTAATCATGTCTCTGGGTTTTTAGTTTTCAATTTCGAATACATATATTCAATGTAGTTTGCTTCGTTTGACAACAAATCATGCAGCCTTTCCAGAATGACTTAAAATTACAGCCCTCCATCAATTTAAAACACAATTAGAATGCACAGAACATTACTGTGTATCTGATCATTATATATATTATAGATATGCATGTTAAAATCTTGTTAATATTGTAATTTTATTCAAAGTTTATAGCTTATTTGTCAAAATTGTTATTATTTTATGAAAATTTACTGTGAAGTTGTGAATAATTTAATGGACTATATCATTGGCATAGTGTATAAATGAACTTCAGCTCTCTCACACTCAATACTGACTTCCGTTTGCTCAGATTTACTGTGAAGTTGTGAATAATTTAATGGACTATATCATTGGCGTAGTGTATAAATGAACTTCAGCTCTCTCACACTCAATACTGACTTCCGTTTGCTCAGATTCAAATTATGCATACAGAAATAACTCTACAAGACATGTATTATCTCTCTATAGCATAATTCAATGGAATCATTCAAAACTGAAAATTTCTAGCGAAGATATGAAATAATGTTCTACTTTTCATTATAAAACAATATCCTATTCTGTTCAGGTCTCATTATTCGATAAATATGTGAATTATATTCTCTATAATTTCAAATTGATTTATTTTGCAATAAATTAATTTAACGATATCATATATCCTAAATTTTTCCATATAAAACATATTCATTTTGACTATGAAACGATTAGAAATATAAATCGAAGAGCATATTGGCAGCTTGAGTATGCTTTTACTTCAGACGTATATTAAAACTAAAGCATCCATTATTGAAAGCATTCTATAAAACATTTATAATTACATTCATCCAGAACAGATAGAATAAAATTTATTTCAACAGCAATCACATTAGTAAAAACAGTGGCAAAACATTAGAAAAAGTCAAACAGTACCTTCACGAGATATTAAGCACAATACAAAAATTATTCTGCTATAGATACTATAGCCACTAAAATTCAAACAAATAATTATTAGTAAATGATCAGCTTGCATTTTATGTTAATATTAATATATTTAGTTATACAGCAACTGATAAAATTTAAAATATTTAGATTCTTTTTTTTTTAATTTGATATTTTTAGTATTTTATTAGGAAACAATCACAAATAGCAAAACTGGATTTTAATTTATAGATTTAAAAAAATTGAGCATTATATATATATTGTAATTGATTAAAGAAGCATTTCAGAAAAACGTCATTTGTGTGTATTAGGACAGAAATCATCATACTAAATTCTTTATATGTATATAATCTGATATAAGTATAGATTTATATCAAAAACTTTTCAGAATAGTAGCACTATTACTGAAGAAAAACTATATAGCATGCTATTGAAAATTACTTTCTCTTGAGAGAGTATATGATGTTTCGCAAATCACTTCTAGCTCTTCTAACAGATTCTGGAGAAGCAATATCAGATACGTGATTAGGATTATTGGCAAACTGTTTTCGACATAGAGCTTCTGTATTACAAATTACATGCAAACCACAATCAAAACCATTTTGTTGTTGAGTACATTCCATTTCAAACACTTCTGCTTCAGTTCCTTTCTCGAGTAAAAATGGTGTTAGGATTTTGGCAACATTTTCAGCATGATATCTATTAACACTACCTGTGTGAGAATCATAATGTTCAAAAATATGAAAACTTGCTCTATATACTAAGAGACTCCAGTGTGACCCACCGGGACTATCCTGTAAAGAACAATCATTGATGGGAAGGAATAATAATTCTTTATTCTTTATATTTAATGATTTAAAAGTATTTTGCAAATCTTCTATTACTCCTAATTTAATAAATTGAGTAACTTCCGGACTAATAAATCCTATCTGACTTGCATTTTCTCTATACAAGTCATGCTCTAAATATTGAAACCAGAAACCAATGAGGTTATCATTTAACCAGTGTGGACCACTTAACAGTTTCAGATCTGATTCTCTAAGTAATGAATCATGATAACTCAGGATTATTGATCCTCCAGCTGCCATTTTGATGAAAGTTATGAATCTGACATTATTTATAATCCTAGTAGTTGATCAATAGAAGGGTATTTCCAAGAAGTTTCTTGGAGCTTATCTGCCAATTCACGGAGTGCAGTCAGTCGTTGCTGATGCAGTTCTGATATCAGAAATAAAAGAGCAATAGATTAGTCGATGTTAATTAAATGCAATTTTATTTGTAAATAAAAAATAAATGTAAATTAATATTTTCTAATTTTAAATCAGAATTGTTATTATATATTTTTTTCTAATTTAGAATCATTCAACAATGATGATAAAATAAGTGACTTTGGGCTACCTTAACCAGTTAGAATACCAAGACATTAGCAGATTTCCAATTTCAGAATGTATATTTTTTAGAAATTATCAGACTTACACTGATATTAGTGCTCCCGAACAGATTAAACTTAGCCATGGGTCCTTATAACAAATTCGGGCAGATAGACTTCGCTCAAGTCATAAAACAAATCATAATTCAATCTAACTAGAAGATTAAATCATCCAAACATTACTAGCTAGCGAAATTATACCCCTAATGACTTATTTTTGAATTAACTGCCAAATTAATAATTATTTTTATTAATTATGCTATGATGCCATCATCTTTTGGATTAATAACTAACAAGGGGAGGACACAGCTGACCCCCCATCGATTTTGATCCACTTGCGTATGGTGAAAATACATCAAAAATGAGTGAATAAGTGTCCGAGCTTTTCATTGAATATGGCCTTCTAATAGTATTTTTTAACACTTGAAAAATCGAACTTTTGATAATTCAGCTTAAAAGCGATGGATAGATAGCAGATCACCAGGTGCACAGATAGCGCACTTGATAAATACATGGCTTGTATTCTCAAGGTAGTGGGTTCGAATCCGGGTTGATGTGCATTTTTTTTTTTTAAATTACAAATGAAAAGGAAGAAAGAATAGACGAAGTTCTCATTCAGTGTGTGAAAGATCGTCTTTTTTTATATGATTAATCTTATAATGGCTATAGAGATATTATATTAAAGGAAAATACTTTGCAGGAAATAGGAGAAATTTGCGAAAGAACAGGTATGCTTATTAAATTCGCAAATGCTATTCTTTTTCATGTACTGTCTTAAATTGTCTGTGTAAATATAACTTTTATTGTAGATGTCTCGCTCTACTAGATGAAAATCGCTTCGAGATCGTTTCACTAGAGAGAAAAAATCTGAAGAGAAACTTAGCAGAAGTGGAGCTGCTGCATTCAGAAAAAAACCATGGCATTTATATTTTTTGATGATGACTATAAAGGATCAGGGAAAATATAGACGTAAGTAATGTTAAATGGAATAATTAGTGCGCAATAAAATAGATAATTTTATTAAAATATTATAAGTTGACATGTTAAAACAAATTCACTGAAATTTTATATTTACATACTTTAGTAACACTTGAGTTTACTTCCCAACTCATGATTTCATATATTTTTTATGATTTTAATATTATTTAAAAGTAATATATAATATATAGTGTATATTATATATACTATATATGATATCATAAATTATTATAAATGAGTTGAGCAAATAAACTGAAAAATTGTAATGCAATTGTTTTAGAGCACTACTATAGTCTGTACTGTATTAAGATAGCTTTATATAATATAAAAGAGAAATATATTATTGGAATATTCATCACTTATGCTTATTCAAATTGCAAATTTTTTTAATAGAGGTTTCATGAGTACTAACAAATAACTTAAATCTTTTATCAGCACATAATTATGCTACAATGGGTAATGGCATATGTTTAATAAGAAAATATGAAATTATGTCTAATTATTTTAACATATATATTATTTTAATATAAGAAATTTTTATAACTTATTTTATTCATTTAATTTTCAACAGAACTTGTTCAAATTTCCCTGAAATTGAAGAATATATATCAGAAAGAATACCACTATCTGAAAACATAATTTTAATTGAGAAGGATTCTGCATCACCTGTGTCTGATGTATTACCAACAAGTCCTCCAACATTTAATTCATCATGTCAGTCAAAAAAAGAAAAATACAATATATGATTGATTTTTAAAAAGGAATACTGAAATCATTAAATGAGACATTAGAGTTGGATAAAGATGATCTATATGGCCATGCTGTAGCCAAAATCATTAAAAAATCCCTAAAACAGCAAAAGATCTATTAAAATCAAAAGTTTATCATATGATTTTCAAATTTAAAACCAATCAGTATATTGTAGAAACTGATGATGTTTTTAACAATACTGTACTCCCATCTTAATTTTAATTGTAAACATTTTAAATCTGTTTTTGTATCTAATTGATTAATAAAATTAATGATATATTTTCTATTTATTGTATCATTATTAGTTTTATTACATATTTATACCAATTTAATAAAAACTATTATTAAAACAAATTTTAATTTTATTGTAAAAGTAAATAATAGTAATACAAAAAATGTAGTATTTTTGCAATAGTTCCTATATATTTTTGAGATTCAATTTAATTGCAAAGGAACAGTAGCTGCAATAATTAAAATTCGACATTTCTTTTCCTCCATTTCCTTTCGACAAAGTATAAATGCATCATGGGAAAAAAGCGAAACGCCGAACGTTTTAAGAGAACAGATCGGCGCTTTCCTTCGGCGTTTGGTGACGTCATGTTTTGCGGCGCATATTTCTACGCCGTGCAAAAATATTTACGGCGTTAACGCTTGCGCTTGGTGTAAACCGGCCTTAACAAGGCGTGCTCCAAGATAAAAGCGCGCCTTTTTCGAAACGTATCTTTACGCCGATTAAGCGGCGGTCGGCGCAAAGATACGTTTTGATGGACCGCCTCACGCTGCGTTTCTCTCTTCCGCGTCATGAATGAATTCCGAATTTGATTGTTGATTAAGCGTTTATATTTGAATTATACCTCTTAATAATCGACAGATCAAACTATCTATCGATGATCAAACTATCTATCAATACTATCTTTATTTATAAAGTTTGGTTCCTTTTTGTTTTTACCCGGTTGGCAAGCACTCCTTGTCAGTGAATTTGAATATATGAGGCTTCTATGGCCTTTCGTCCTGATATGCTTTAGAGCATGGTGAATTGCATACAACTCGGCAGTGAACACAGATGTCACTGTGGGGATCTGCTCTAACAATGCTTCGTCATCACAGATGACGGCAGATGATCCGACATGTCCATCGGATTTAGATCCGTCTGTGAAAAGCGAGAAAAATCGGTGTTCCTGTGACGGAAATCTGCCAAGAGTTGTTGATATACAGTCCGGTGTGGAGGCCTTCTGATAGGATGAAAGCGAAAATCCACTGATATAGGGAAGCATCTCAAGGTGCGATAGTTACATGATCGGATTGGGAGATGGACAATATATCTAAATCGATCTTAGTCAACAGGTCTAACATTTGCGTTGAATGTTGGAACAAATCGTTTGCTCCAGCATTCGTTCTGCAAAAGGTCGAGCATCAAACGGTGAAGAAAACATGCGTCTGAAAACTCACTGCTAAGCACGATTCTTTGATAGATACTTTAATTTGGAATAACAGTAGGGAGACAGTTGTTTCCTCCTAATGAAAGATGAAGGCTCAAACTATTCGAGATAGAAACTCTGGTCAAGTGACCAGCGGAATGCTCCAGTGCACAACTGATGGTGAATTGGGTTTAAAATCCACAGAGTAGATTTTATAGCAGAACTGTAAATGAGAGATCCATAATCCAGCTTTCATCGGATCAACGACATGATAGATTTGGAGCATTGGACATGGATATGCGCCCCAAGATAGAGAAGAGATGACTTTCAGGATATTCAAAGCTCTGGTACATTTGTCCTTGAGATGGAAAAGATTGGGCGGAAAGTGAGCATTTGGTCAAAGATTCAAGGAATTTTTCTTCTGATACAACTGGAATGGGAACACCATCCAGGAAGACCTCCGGATCTGGATGGAGGTCACGTCGCCGACAAAAATGGGCACAAGCTGTCTTCTGTGGCGAAGAAGAAAACCCATTCGCAGAAGCTTATTTTCTGGTCCAATTCAATGCAATCTGTAACTGTCTCTGAATAAGCTTCATGTTCGTTGACTGACAGAAGATTTGGAAATCGCATACATACAAGGACAACTTCACAGCTGGGGATAAACAGGCTATGATACCATTTATCTTTAAAATAAAAAGATTATCACTTAAAACTGAGTCTTGAGGTACACCTTCCTCCTATAAATGAGGAGTGGATAAAATAGAACTGATGTGAACCTGAAAGGAACAACGATGTAAAGAGTTCCTAATAAAAATTGACAAGTTGCCATGCAAACCACAAGTTTGAAGGTCGCGGGGAATGCCATAACGCCAGGCCAATCGTAAGCCTTCTCGATGTCAAAGAACATGGAGACAAGATGTTCACGTCTCAGGTAGTCTTCACGAATAGATGTCACAAGGCGTACAAGATTGTAATCGTACTCTTAAAAGAGCGGAATCCGCTTTGGAATGGAGAGAGGTAGCCATCATTCTCAGGATAGTAAACGACGCAATAATTCACCATACGTTCCAGTACTTTACAAAGGCAACTAGTCAAAGCAATTGGTCGATAATGGGAGGGATTCTTAGGTTCTTTTACTAGCTTTTGGAAAAGGATGACAATAGCTCTCGTCCAGGAAGATGGGAACACATTCGCTGTCCAGATTCGTTGTAAAGAAACAGGAGGATCAAAGTGAATCTATAGAAAGATGCCTCAACATGCCGTAATGGATAAAATTCGGACCAACATCTGTGTTGCCGGAACGGTGCAAGGCATTCAGAAACTCGACTATAGTAAAATGATTGTGATTATCTTTAGGTGCAGAAGTCCTGAGTTTAGGGGAACATTCTCCAAATCGGACTTTAGGGAGCGGAATGAATTAGGGTAATTGCCGATTTACTACACACTGAAGAGAATGTGGATCCAGCAGGTCAGCAATACCCTGAACGTCACTGATAATTGCACCAATTCTAGCATGGAGATCGGATAAAATAAACTATTCCCACTGATTTTACGGATATTGTCCTATATTACCCTGGAACTAGTAGAGGACGTGATTTTTTAAATGTACCCCCTCCAAGAATTCCGTTGGATTTGACGCCTAATCTATCGGAATTCGGCCTTTGCGCGTCTGAAGGCAATTAGATTCCGATGGTTGGGATATCGTGTGAAAATACCCCAAGCCTTCTTTTTTCTTTTAAGGGCCACTTAGCAGTCCTAATTCCAACACGGTCTCGGTCGTGTAGAAAGTTTTTCTGTCGTTTTAACTATGGCCCCTTCAGCTGCCTGAACAATACATTCCGTTACAGTGACCATTGGTTTCTTCAATATTTGGAATGTGCATCATATCATGAAAGATGGAAGCAAGACTAGTGAAGTGCTGCCAATCTGCGGATTTCATCTTCCATCTGGGAGGGCGGGAAAGATGGTAGCTCCCTAACCCGAAAGGTCTAAGAAAGATGGGAAATTGTCGCTACCAAGGTCAGATCTGACATGCCAACTCCACCCTGGTAGCAAGTCAGGGATGCATATCGACAGGTCTATAGAAGTGAATCTTCGAGTAAGAGTATGGAAGTATCTATCAGCTTCAGTGTTAAAAATAGCGAGATGGCAGTCAGCTATTATCTTTTCAATGGTCGTACTACGTGGGTTGATATCTTCAGATCCCGAAAGGTGGTGGTGGTGTCCACTGAAATCGCCAAGTAGGAGGAAAGATAGGTGCAGTTGATCAACTTAAGCTTCCACAAACACTCCATCGATTCTTTCTTCAGGCGGAAAAAATGGAACATTGTTTATGTAATGACAATTGAAATATGGGCAGCAACACCTTATAGATTAGTTTGCACGTGATCTGCCTTAGACGGAATATTATGAGGAATCAATATAGCAACCTCACTATTGGCACGATTGTCAGAGATGCTGTCCTTTCGAAATACACTATATCTCCTCACTGTCACGGAATCTCCACTTTAGAGATGGGTTTCTTGAAGAACTAAGCAGGCGGGCGAGAATGAATACAGTAAGAATTTCACGTCAGCGTAATTGTAGTGGAATTCATGACAATTTCATTTTATAATATTTTATTGATATAAGGGCAACTTTTTCTTGCGTTGTTCTTTAGTTATAGGGGGCGACGGAGAATCAACACCTCCACTTCCTCGGAACTTTCCCCTGAACTGTCCTTTTTTTCAAGGCTGATGTCTCGTTTGGGCGGTTTGGACTCTGATTTTCTTGCTCTGAATTGAGAGTGAATGTAGGACCAGTGGCGACGGATAGCACGGTAGTGATAGATGTAGATTTTTTCGAAGACTAGAAATACTACTTCATCCACTCCGCAAATGATTGTGTAGGTGGACAAGAGATCTCAGTCTATACACCGATGGATGTGGTGTTGACAGTCTTCACCACACTTGCAAAAGTTTTCGCTAAATGGAAAGGAGCAATTTGCTTCCGTGCATTGGCATCGTAAATATCTTGTGTGATTCGAACAATCTGTATTTTCTTCTCGATTTTCCAAGATGGGCAGGAACAGGAAAACGCCGGACGATTTCTGCCACAGTTGGTGCCGGTTTGTTGGTGTTTAGTGGCACAAGGGCCTCATGGGCCAAACTGCGCCAGACACTGGGTAAAGATTAACAAGTATATTCCGAACAAAATATATATAAAATCAAGCAAACTGACAAAGAAATGTAAAAGCCAACAAAATATAATGTAAAAATGGTGTAAACAGCCAATAGTAACATTTTAAATATAGTTTGTATATATAGTTTTGTTTTGTTATAGTATTTAAAAACAAAAACAACTATATATATATATATAAGGGATTGGGAGCGAGAGGGGGCGCTGGAGAGCGAGAGAAAAATAAAAAAAGGAGAGAGGCGGGAAAAAGGAACCGAAAGGAGAGGACTGATTGAGTATCATCGTTATTAGCGCTATCTATCCTACATATATGTATATATATACAATATATAAAATGGTGTAAACCGCCATATATCAAACAAAAACGAGTAGAAATACAGTAAAATAACAATTAAATATGACGTAAGACACAAATACCCGATAAAAAGACATAAAAATCTGAAAAATTAAAATTCTTACAAAAAGAGCCGAAAGGTAAAACAAGACTGGTTAAAATATCATAAACGCTCGGCAATAAAATAAGTACAGTGATACCTTGGTTCACAAACATAATCCGTTCCTTGACCCTGTTCGTGATCAGAATCAATTTTTCCCATTGCAATTAATGTAAATCCAAATAATACGTTTGTCCTAGAAAAAATTTTAACATGTTATGGCTTTATGTGTGTAAATAATACCTAGAAAAAATTTTTAACATATTATGGCTTTATGTGTGGAAATAATACATCTAGAAAAAATTTTTAACATGTTATGGCTTTTTGTATGGAAATAATACAGAAAGGAATAACATGTTATGGCTTAATGTGTGGAAATAATACAGAAAGGAAATAAATTAACATGTTATGGCTTTATGTGTGGAAATAATACAGAATTAAATAAATATAACAGTAATATTAGAAGAAAGCATGTTTAACACCACCACATAACAGTAATATTAGAAGAAAGCTTGTTTAACACTACTTTCACTTTAGCAGTAATATTAGAAAAAAGCAGTTTAGTTACCAAAATAAAACATAATTTTGCAGTACTATACATATACAATTTATCTTTGTGATTGATAATTGCTGGCATACGGGGATGGAGGTGGTGAATAGGGAGAGGAGTTAGATTACTCCTTCGAAGGAGAGGCAGTTGGTAATTGAATAAGATAACGAACCAGAGAAACCTGCTTTTTTCTTTGTTGGAGAATTTTACGAAAATGGGCCATTACATTATCATTTAAAATTTCCATTGCTCTTCCAGTAACAGTTTTGTCAGGGTGATGTTTCTCAGTAAAAGTCTTCACTTCACTCCATTTACTACAAATGTCTTTTATTTCAGCAGTTGAAGCATCTGGCACCTCTTGCTCTTCTGCTGAGTGCTCCTCCTCCATAGCTTTCACCTGCTCAAGTTGCAATTCAATAAGTTCTTCTGGGGTGAGTTCTTGGCTATGATCCTCCAGCAGATCCACCACATCATCCTCGTTAACTTCCAACTCCAAACTTTTGCCAATGCTTACAATGTCTTGTACCACATCTGCCTCTTTCTCAGTCTTTAAAATGTCTGTCAGGCACAGAAGCTTGCCAAAGTTTTCTCCATGCTACTGCAATGTGTGTAAGAGACATTGTTCCAGGCTTTATCAATGAGATTTATGCAGTGGAGGTTATTAAAATGATCCTTCCAGAAATCTCGCAGGGTCAAATCTGTATTATTGGTGACCTGGAAACACCTTGAGATAAGAGCTTTCGAATATATTTTCTCAAAGTTAGAAATTACTTGCAGATCCATTTGGCTGTAATAGAAGTGTGGTGTTAGGAGCAGAAATTTGATCTTAATAAAGTCGTATCCAGGATCAAGGTGGTCTTCAACATTTAGAGGATGAGCAGGAGCATTGTCCATAAGCAGCACACATTTAAGAGGCAATTTTTTTTCCTCAAAATATGTTTTAACAGAAAACCATTCAATCACTCCCTAAAATATATTCTGGTAACCCAAGCACTGGTTTGATTTCCACATTACTGTAAGCTTACTTTTTATTATTTTATTGTGCTTAAAAACACGCGGATTTTCAGTGGGGTACACTAAAAGGGGCATAATTTTAAAATCTCCACTTGTATTCGCACACAATAATAGTGTAAGTCATTGGTTCATTGGCTTCTGACCAATGTCCTTTTTGGCATTTTTTCCAGAATAGCCCTGTTTCATCGCAATTAAAAACTTGATTCGGGATGTAACCTTTTAAGTCTATAAATTTACCAAAGTCCTCCACATTGCTGCTTTTTGGTCCGAACTAGCTGCCTCTCCATGCCTAACAACACTATGAATTCCAGTTCGTCGACGAAATTTTTCGAACCATCCTCTACTTGCCTTAAATTCCTCGACTTGTACTTGTACTTGGCTAGTTCGCCAATAAATATTGATGAAGCTCTAAAGCCTTCGTACATATCAAAGCCTCGCTCACACTATCTCCCTTAAGCCCCTTTTCATTAATCCAAACTAACAACAATTTCTGTGCTTCTTATAATACTTGAGGCCTTTGCTTCGTTAACCTAATCACTCCTTTAGATACATCAGCTTTCTTCAGCGCATCTTTATTCTTTAGAATAGTGCAGATCGTCGATTTAGCACTAGTCATTTTAGTCATTTTCATATTTAGCTATAATTTCCTTTTTTCAACAGTAATACGTTTAGGATTCTTAACACCACTTTCACTAATACTTTTAACTTTTTGGGAGCCATAATAAGGGATAAATTTAATTAAAGAAAGAAAAAACTAAAATATCAACACACATGAGCTGGGCAAACTGGGTTGCTGCTGGGGGCGAAGCTGTGCGCAGGGTTTTATGCGCCGCGAGTTACGTGTCCTCCATGCGCTCCGTGCGTGCGTGTTCGTGAACCGAAGCATCGTTCGTGAAGCAAAGCAAAATTTATTCGCAAATGGTTTCGTAGACTGATTTGTTCGTGATCCGAGGTATCACTGTAATTAGGGTGACCATATTTTCATAGAAAAAATAAAGGACAAATTTGAAAATTTTAGGATTTCCATGTTTTCAAACAAGTTTGTAAACTATCAGGAGTCTGCATATTACGAAATTTTCTTACCCTTTATATAAAAATATGATACTGTGCACTTTTCTGAAAGTTTGAAACTGATTGGATTGTGTTGGAACAAATCATTGTTGTCAGTTATAATTAGCTTTGAAGTGTAGAATGAAAATAGATCTGAACAGTTTTAATAAAATACAGTGATACCTCGGTTCACGAACACAATCCGTTCCTTGACCCTGTTCGCGATCCGAAAAGTTCGTAATCCGAATCAATTTTTCCCATTGCAATTAATGTAAATCCAAATAATACGTGTTTTGTCCTAGAAAAAAATTTTAAAGCCCTACCAGTTTTCTGAGATTCGTAGACGAAGTGTTTCATGAGCTAGTCCAATGCGGAGTAGTCCTTACCTACATGGATGACCTAATTATACCAGGTCAGGACGAAGAGGAAGCATTTCTTCGACTAGTGAAGACTCTGCAAGCGGCAGCAAGTGGCGGCCTAGATAATAAATTGGAAGAAATGCAAGTTTTTACAGAAGCGAGTCGAATTCCTAGGACAGATCATAGAAAATGGCAGTGTGAGTCCATCCGTTGAGAAAAGTCGAGCAGTCCAGTGTTTCCCAGAGCCCAAGACCCTCAAACAGCTCCGAAGCTTTTTGGGTCTCACAAGTTATTTTAGGAAGTTTATCGAAGGTTAATTGATTGCCCGTCCCTTATACGACATCAAAGGGCAAACGTCTATCCAACTGGATTCAGAACAAAAGCAATCGTTTATACTGCTGAAGAAGGCTTTAACCGAGGCCCCAGCCTTAAAGATCTACGACCCTGCAGCCAGTACAGAAGTTCATACCGATGCAAGCAAAGAAGGCTATGGAGCGATTCTTTTACAGAAAAGCGAAAATGAGAAGGCCCTACTTTCGGTCTACTTTATGAGTGCTAAAACCACGGACGCCGAGCGAAAATGGACGTCTTACGAGTTAGAAGTATAACTGTCATTGCTTCTGAACCAAGCCCCCATCTGGAGCGGGCCACTGAGGCCAGTCTGAGAAAGAGGCTGTTACTTTTGTTCTTAATAAATCTAACATGTTCACTCCAGGAAAGTCTATTGTCCAGAAACACTCCCAGGTACTTGAGGCAAGTAACAAATGGGATTCTTTGGTTCTGCATTTTAAGAACGGGCGGTCTTTTTCTCAAGTCACTGCTAAACTTTGATGCAAAGATGATGAAAGCCGATTTACCGGCATTGAACGTGAGTCCACTGTCGGCTCCCCAGTCACTGATTCTCTGAAGGAGCAGGTTCCCACACTCCTCCACCTCTCTACGTGAATTGCCTGGAAAGACAATTAATGTCATCAGCATATGCTGTCACTTTATAATTTTCACCTAGGTCTTTTTTCAACAGGTAATCAAAGAGGATATTCCAAAAGGAGGGGCCCGAAATTGCGGACATCCCCGTTCAAGTCTCCTTGTTACCTTTTGTCCAGGTAGGTCAATGAAAGCTTCTCTTTCGGAGAAGAAGTCTGAAGCAATTTAAATTAAAGGAATGTCAATTATATTAATAATTTTTGCAGTAAATATTTTAAAAAGAATATTTAATTTATGAAACCAAAAGAGAAATGCCAAAAATTTAACTGAAAAGATTTTGATGGATTATAACATTAGTATAATACAGGGTGATTTCGTTTAGAACTGACCTATTTCATTGGGCTGTAGTTTTGTGAAAAAGTATCCAATTTTAATGCGGTTTGTGGCAAAAGATGCAGGAAGGATGAAAATTTAGTGGTCTGTCCTGTTTTTTGATGTGCAACGCCGAAAAAAAGATAAGCTGGCGGTCACCAGATATATTGTCCCCAGATTTCTTCTTATGGGGTTTTCTGAAGGGTCGTGTGTATCGCGATAAACCACGGACACTGGACGAATTAAAGGCCAACATTTCTAGGGAAATTGCAAACATCACTACTGACACATTGCGGAGTGTTGCAGCCAACATGGATCGGCGAGTTCAGTTATGTCTATGCCAGGAGGGTGGTCATTTTCAACACCTACTCTAGGGTAAGTGATTATAAACCTTTATAACCTTTACACACCTCTAGTAACGTTTTGTATGCCACATGGGAATCAAAGTTTTTGTACTACAATCAGAGCTTTTAACAGCGTTTTATAGGTGCAAGCCATCCCTCTTGTATAGCATTTCACGGTTTCCGTTATTTCTTATTTCTTCTTCTTTTTCGGCATTGCACATCAAAAACTGGGATGGACCACTAAATTTTCATCCTTCCTGCATCTTTTGCCGCAAACCGCATTAAAATCAGATACTTTTTCACAAAACTATAGCCCAATGAAATAGGTCAGTTCTAAACGAATCACCCTGTATAATAAAAATAATTTACATGTGAATATTTTATCATAGTTATGTATAGTTATCATATTTTATTAAACAATATTACAAACTTATCATACAATTCTTTAATATTTCATTAGATGAAAATATATGACAACTTTTAGGAAACAGCATTAAGCTAATTAGTATAATGGATTAAACTAACTGATGAAATTATCACAAATTACATATTAAAAAAATTAAACATTAAAAATTTAACAAGAAGTTACCTTTTTCTAATGATTTTACACTAGCTTCTAATTCATGATCAAACTGTATTCTTTGTTTACTACTAAGAATGTCTCCTTTTTCCAAACCTAAAACCATAAAATCTAAATTTACAATTTAATTTTTTCTTAAACACAACAAAAAAATATAGAAAATTTTATTAATAGTATTTTGTGAAGGTTTAAGTTATGTTGAGTTCTTAATAGTATTAAAATAAAAAATATAATTAAAAAAAAAAAAACACGGAAAACATAAGCAATGTAAATGAAGCAAATTTTATTCACATATTCATTTAGATCGGTGGTTCCCAACCTTTTTTTGGCCATGCCCCACCTAAGCATCTCTAAAATCTCAATGCCCCCGTGACATAGAATTTTTATTATTCAAAAAGAGAACTCCTATTCACATGGAGAAAGCCTAAAATGCTATTAACTTGGTCTAAACAGGCTTCCAATCGAAGTATAATTATGATATGCAAGACGTGTTTTTCTTGGAATAAAAAAACAAGCAAACAAAAAAGGGGGGCTCACAAATTAGAGACAAATTTAACCAAGGGCTCACATGAACCCTCTAAAGCTCATCACTGATTGTACTACTTTTTAAAAATATATTGAATATTCAATATTTGGTAATTATAGAATATAATGGCATATTTATAGTATCATGTCTATGGTAAATCATGTTCCAGATATGATGAATTCAAATTAAATTGAAATTTTTGAATGCATCCCCACTGTAAATCAGGGATCTCCTTTATATGATATAAATAATCTGAACTTTTTGATGTTGTAAAACAACATTTTATGTTTTATTATTATCCTTTCTCATTTTGTTTGCATATTTGTATTCATGTAAAAAAAATAAATTTTACTAGGAGTGGAAACATGAACAATAATAATGTAATCATATTCAATTTTTTTTTTTTTTGAAGATACCCTATAATTTTTCAAATATAGTATCAAATGCATTAATTTATTTTATATACAGGAAAACTTGTGCTGGTGGCCACCTTTATATCACCCAAGTATATTGCGGGATTTTTAAACTGTGTAAAATGGCCATCTGTGTTTCATGGCTATGGCCAGTGATATTTAATTTTGGCATCTTGTGTTCAACAACTATTAGATGGCCAGCAAATTGTATTTTGATCAGAAATGCCAGATGGGCTCTAGATCTATCAGAAGAATAAAAAAAATCCCGAAAACAAACATTAATTAGTGATGTCTTTCCTTAGATTTAATTAACAATGTGAAACTGTATTATAAACTTTGTATTTTAAACTTTGATATTTAATAAAAAATTTGTAGCCAATTGTGTCTGGTAGCCACAATCTCAACCACCGAAAGCTGGCCACCTAGCACAGGTTTTCCTGTATTAATAAATTAATAATTATAACACATTGGTGCCCAGATCCATATGATATACTAGTTGTTAAAAATTCCTCCTGCTGTCCAACAACATACCTCATACACCTCTGTTTAAAACTCTTCAAGTTTTTCACACAGTTTTAAGATTGGTCTATCCTTATGGTTGGTGCTGTCATTATTTGTTATAATTTAAAACAAATTTTGTTATCTAGTGTCAAAAATTCAATTTTTTTTATAATTTTTTCCTAAAAAATAGTAAACAATGCAATATTTTAAAATGCATGAAGTCTATATAATGATAACTCAGCACTATTTAGCAGTATAGAAAATAGTTTTTATTCTAATAAACAAGAAAATGATACAAGTATGAGCAGAATATGCAGGAAAATTTGTTCAACGTTTTACAATGGAATTGTTTATATTGACACTGAGCTTGTCTGTTCCACAAATGAGTTTAATCCAACTTGCATTTCCAATGGCATGTTCCCAGGATCTCTTTCAATTATCATTTGTTACATATTCTTCTGTGCATACTTTTTAAAACATTAAATCTCAGTTATCAGTTCAGTTTGTTTTAGTGTTTTGTAATGGAAGATGAAAAACTAATTGAGTTAGTGAGATAAAATTCAGTTTTATATGACTTATCATATCAGATGCTCAGTCTCATCCTTGTCTCTATCTGATAATATAAATGGAAAGGCTATTTCTTTGGGTTCATATCATACTTGTTTCATATCTTTACACTACTATATGAACAAATACTAATTCTTTTGTTCAAAATAATACTTCAAATATGATTATTATTTTGGTTATATTAAGACATCAAAAAGGTTATATATTTGATATTAAATTTGTCTTTTTAATATTATGTATGATTGTAAAAATTTCATATAATTTTTATTCAGAGGATGAGAAAACAAACTTTTTAGACCAAATTATTAGGTTCTATTTGAAAGAGAAAACATTTTTATCTGAAAAAAAAACAATAAAAATATAATGAATAATGATATACAAAGCAGCCAAGAATAGCACTGCTGTATTTATAATATAGTGTAACTGAAATTCATAGTTCTTTATACATTGGGATAAGATATTTGCTATAAAAAATATATATATATTCAAATGCAACTAATAAATAACAAGCAGTTCTGGAAAGAACTAATTGTTTACTTTCCAAATATGTCATTTATTTCAAAATGATTAAAACTAACAGATTACAATATATATTACCAAAATCAAAGATTATTGCAGTTATTTTATACATTATATTATGTAAATAATAATCAAAATATATTCTGTTCTATGAGCTATAGGAATAATGCAGATAAACCATATATTACCCTCTTTCTTTAATACTTAGTATCATCTCTTGTCAATGACAAAAAAATAAGCATCTTAACCTCATTATTATTCACTTTCATCTTTATCTCAGAAAATTGAATGCTCACTATTTTTAAACATAAATGTACAGAGTTAGTTAAGGTTACTTAAAATTTAACTTTAATGGCATGAATACTCAAACTTTATAAAAATCAGTCAGAAGTTATTAAAAACAAATATTTGAATTTTGAATGCCAAGTTCTTATCCATTTACATTGGAATTTTCTCAGTGCATGCCTAGTACTATTTTATAATCCAGGACTTGTCAATCTGCAGTGATGCCAGATCATTGCAGATTGACAAGTCAATTAGAGAAACTTACTAGGTAATATATTCTTGTAATAACTGTAATAAGCAGCATAAGCCATGAATGTTCCTGTGCTGGGAATATGAGACTTGCTATGTTGAAACTCTGTATTTGTCCAAATCTATATAGAAAAGTGTAATAATTAAATCTTTATATTCAAAATTCTATATTTTAATTTATAAATAAAATTATTTCATTATTATTCATACAAATAAAAATTAAAGCAACTAAAATATTTTTAATGATGTACAAAAATAAATACAAATATATGATCAATTTTTATATTTTGCAATACATATTAATTATGTTAAGGATTAATTAGTGAAATATTGTATAAGTTGAATTTTTTATTAAGCTTAATTTCTCACAAAATAATATTGGAGAAAAATTCAGAAAAATTTCAAAAAAAATAGAAAAAACAGTATTTTGCATTTCCATAGTATTTCTTTCCCTTAATTAATTTTCATAAAACTTAATGTACATATTCAAGACAATGAATATAATGTAGTTGTCCAATACAGCTTTCCCAAAAAGTCAATGGAGCCATACTATAAATGAAAATTCTAAAATTTTAAAAATATGATAACCCACTTGTCTTGCTTTCAGCTGAGTTCAGGGATTAATTGATTTTATACAGGGTGATTCGTTTAGAACTGACCTATTTCATTGGGCTATAGTTTTGTGAAAAAGTATCCGATTTTAATGCAGTTTGCGGCAAAAGATGCAGGAAGGAGGAAAATTTAGTGGTCCGTCCCGTTTTTTGATGTGCAATGCCGAAAAAATAGATAAGCCGGCGGTCACCAGATCTATCGTCCCCAGATTTCTTCTTATGGGGGTTTTCTGAAGGGTTGTGTGTATCACGATAAACCATGGACACTGGACGAATTAAAGACCAACATTTCTAGGGAAATTGCAAACATCACTGCCGACACATTGCGGAGTGTTGCAGCTAACATGAAGCGGCGAGTTCGGTTGTGCCTATGCCAGAGGGTGGTCATTTTCAACACCTACTATAGGGTAAGTGATTATAAACCTTTACACACCTTTAGTCACGTTTTGTATGCCACATGGGAATCAAAGTTTTTGTACAGCAATCAGAGCTTTTAACAGCGTTTTATAGGTGCAAGCCATCCCTCCTTGTATAGCATTTCACGATTTCCATTATTTCTTATTTTTTTTTTTTTTCGGCGTTGCACATCAAAAAACAGGACAGACCACTAAATTTTCATCCTTCCTGCATCTTTTGCCACAAACCGCATTAAAATTGGATACTTTTTCACAAAACTACAGCCCAATGAAATAGGTCAGTTCTAAACGAATCATCCTGTATAAAAATAAAGCCAAATACAGGAAAACAAGTTTTTTCACTCAAAAACTGCTTTCAACCTTAACTGCGTGTCAGTTTAAGTTTTAGATTGGTCAGTGACAAGGAATTAAAAATTCCCATATTTTCCTCCAGTTTTTTCATAATTTAAAAAATTCTAAAGTACAGTGGATAATTGGTTAACAAACATAATTTGTTCAAAGACAATGTTCGTTATCTGAACTGTTCGTTAACCAATCATCAATCTACGATACGTTTTTATGGGAATTTAATTAATTATTCAGGATTTTTCGGAAGTGATTAATAGCATTGTCGTTGTAGAGATCCTCAAGTCTATTGATCTCAACCTGATATGGGTGCCATTCTAAGACTAAAAATTTGTAAAATCTTTCTTTTACCTTCTTTAATAAATCCTTGATTTGTTTTGTCTCCGAGTTCATTTTAATTGGGAAAAACTACTGTTCTCCCATCCTTACCCATAAGTCCATGAACACGCAAGGCCTAAGCTTGTCATTCTGTTAGGTTAGTTAAACCACAATATCCTCATGAGATATTTTAATTTGGCAGCGGCCACTTATAGAGATCATCATAGGCTAGCCAACACCCATGATGGGATCAACCGGATGGTTGGGGCTGGGTCCGGACCTCTCCTGAAAAATTGGAGGAGTGGGACCCAGATCCTCCAGGATGGTAAGCCACAGCTTTACGATGCAGCCATTCGGCTGTCCTGTCATTCCGTCAGTACGTGAGTCCCACAGTTTGTTCTATGAAGTGTTCGTTATACGAACATAAAAATCTTTTGTAAAAGTGTTCGTTAACCAATCACCCACTGTATTAAATAAAAAAATGATTTTGTGACTTACTCTATTGTAATTTTTTTACTGGTATAACTATAATGAGCAAACACTAATTTAAAATTTAGTTTTGTAGGTTTTAAATACAAAAAATACCAGTAAAAAAATTACAATAGAGTAACTATAATGAGCAAACACTAATTTAAAATTTAGTTTTGTAGGTTTTAAATACAAAAATACGTTGTTTATAATGTACAATTTCCTGAAAATAGCCAACAAAATCTCTAAATAAAAAAAATCAAGCAGTTTTTGTCTTATATGCTTACAAAATTTCATATATTTTGTATGAAATATTATATTAAATATCGATGTTATATCTTTGATGCCATATCTGGAAGATTTATACATTGTACATTCATTTTATTATATCTTAAATTTCTGACCATCAAAATTAGAATCCTCCCTTTGGACCGGTGTCTTTATACAAGGGGGAAGTGCATGCTCTACTGATCTTTTTAGGCTGTTGGTAGTTGAACTTTACCATAATGGCCAGAAGTTAGGAGCCTGACAAAGTGGTGCTGGAGATTTGTCTACTACTTTCTTAGCCTGGCATTGGTTTCATTGGGCTGTGAGTCTGCATGTTACCACTCTCAAGAGTAGAACCAAAAAATTTTCCTAAATAGCTAGGTCCTTCCCAATGCATCCATTACATGTTGCAAAGAATTAAAATCAGCCATAAAAAAAATATGTGGACTGACAGTCCCTCCAAGAAATCAGTCTTGATGCAAATTACATAATTACCATAATTAATAGTTTCTAAAAATTGTTCGCTGTTTCACGGCATGGCTGTCACTTGATTTGCATTGTGTTTTGACGTGTAAACAAAACTATTAAATTTGTGATTAGAAAAAAGTTTTTCTGAATAAATATAAATAATTCTGTTCTATGAGCTATAGGAATAATACAGATAAACCATATATTACCCTCTTTCTTTAATGTTTAGTATCATCTCTTGTCAATGACAAAAAATAAGCATTTTAATAAATCTACTGGGTAGCCTCATTATTCACTCTCATCTTTATCTCAGAAGTTTGAATGCTTACTGTTTTTATATAATTTAATATATTATTTATCTGATTCCAGATTTTTATTTAAGCTATTTATTAAATTTTGAATAATGATTTAACATTATTGCACATGGCTATATATCTCTTTTAATCATAAAAATAAATTTATTAAAGATTTCATAAAATTTCCAATAGAAATTGTTTAATGTTTAATTATACAATTAAAAAGTGAATATTAGAATTAATAAATAATACTTGAAGAAATCATTGTTTAGTTCTAGTCGGAAATGATGTATCCTTAAGTCATAAATTCTGACCTGTTTTAAAATATAGTTTTTAATATACCCTCAACCTTTCTCTTTAAGTAAAAACACAAATTACTTTGTTATCATTAACAATAATGAAAAAATGAATTTTTGAATCTGTTTATCTTCATAATTTGCATATTATACAACCATTAAAAAAACATTCATAAAACAAAATAAATTATTTTTGGTTGGAAATTTTTACAAAATACGCATAAAAATATATCAGAGAACATGATAAATTAGAATATGAGATTAAATTTAAATAATATATGATTAATAGCCATCAAAATTGGAGAATGCTTCTGGAGGTCATATTTTATTGCACTTGTTTGCAAACCATTCCAATTGACGCACCACCTCCTAATGACCTTGGACTACCTCAGCTTACAAAGGCCACCCCTGTTTACATATGAAACAGAAACCGCATTTGATTTGACTTTGGGAAAAGATTTAGGGCTGTCTGAAATGCCATCTTTTTGTTTGTTTACATAATTTTGATAAGGAGGTATTGAATTACATAATTTATTAAAAACAACAACATAATATAGAAAAACGATTTTTTTTATTATAGAGTAGAGACTTGTCAGAAATAAAAACTTTAATTCAAACTTGTAACTTGTTATTTTGTAATTGTACATTACAAAATAACAAAAATTTTTTAATAAAAACATAGGCTCACAGCCCTTATGAAACATGACAACACTGCCAAGCTAATTAGTAAAGTAGATAATTCAAAATACAATTAATTTTTAATTCAAACTTGCATTCTAGCCTCACAGTAGGCTAAAATTTGCAATATTCAAAATCATTTTATGGTAAATTTAATTGGTTGGAAAGTTATCTAAGTTATTCTGGTAAGTTTTATTGGTTGGGTAGATTTCTGTGTGGAGGAAGATAACTGATCAATACAGAGATTTAAACATGTTTTCAAACACAGAATGGCACTTATTTCATTGGTTCTCTCACAAAGTGAAGACTGCAGAGAAGAGTTTGAATTTAATTTGAAGAAACCATAACATTTTTCTCAAAATTATTATTTTATGCATATTTGATATACTAGTCCTTCATGGGATTGAAAAATCACTTCCCTCCATTATTTGGTAACACAATTTCAACCAAATATTTGTTTGATTATTGATATTTAGTCAATTCTAGATCATATTATGAAATAATTATCAGGATTACCACAGAATACTGAAAAAATTAATAACAGTTCAAAAATTTAATTTTATTTTATTTTAGCCTGGAGTCAAGGATATAGGAAATTATTAAAATAAATAAATATTGTACTTTTTATTTGCTAACACATCTTGAAATGATGTTTGAATGTATATGCATAAAATAATTGAAATTCTTTTAAATCTGTCTTTTTATCATCAGATATTATTTGTGTAATGTTAAATGAGCATTTCCAGAAAAATAAAAAAAAATTCTCAAAAGTTACAACATGCAATAATTATTAATTTGCACATTATAAGTAAGAAGTAAGATATAATTTGAAATCACATAATTCAAAGTCTGATTTTCTATTCCTAAATATTTTGAATTATTGAAGTTTTACTATACACACATATCCCACTCTGTATTCTGTAAACTAAAATGACACAGCGTTGTAATTAAGGTAAAATTTTGCTTGTACTATTGTAAAATAATTAACCTTTAGCGCTCCAACGCCTAGCTATGCTAGACACGCCTGCTCCGTCTAAATTGTAATTAAGGTAAAATTTTGCTTGTACTATTGTAAAATAATTAAAGTAATATTTTTGCTTTGAATTATAAAATGATGCATTTGCAATCATTCTGTGAATCATTTTATCTGCAGCTCATATTACATGGTTTGGTTACCGATATCAGTATGTTTGTACATAAATCCTACAATATACAAATACAAAAATCCATTTACCTTAATATTCTAACCATCTTTAGAAAACTGGCAAAATCATATTTCTAATGTTTTCTTATTGTTGTTATTGCAACTAAATATAGATATAGCGGTCATTTAACCAAGAGGAAATGTGCAGCATTCTGAGCCTTTTTCAGAAGGATTTAAATATCAAAAATACAATAAATAGATTAGCACATTAAGCATTATCATTAACACATAAAAATATATTTTATCCAGAAACATTTTCAATATCATAGATATCCTCATCAGCTTTCTGTTTAGAACAATAACAATTAAGAATAAGTTAAT
Source organism: Olivierus martensii (assembly GCA_000484575.1). Classification (NCBI taxonomy): domain Eukaryota; kingdom Metazoa; phylum Arthropoda; class Arachnida; order Scorpiones; family Buthidae; genus Olivierus; species Olivierus martensii. The sequence goes on from AYEL01076806.1 coordinate 64,583, forward strand.
GGAAAGTACAACTAAGTTCAAAGAAATTTGTGCTTTTGTTTTTTTAAAAAAATTCAGCATTGCTATTTCAATCAAGGACCTTCTTGATTTTGAATACTCCGCCATTTTGTATCAGATCGCAAAGCATCATGATATAACCATAATGTTGAAACCTAGAATGAGTTTTAGGCTGTCAACTTTGCATCAGTTATGCTGTTTTATGGATAACATTGGAGTATAAACCTATGAATTGTTTCTAACCTTGACCTCGCCGACGAGCGTCTCCACCACATCGGACTATAAACAAGCCTTTACTTGTCTATTATTATTTAAATTATATGATATTGGAATATATTGTTGTTGATTGATTATTGCCACATCGGAATATAAACAAGCCTTTACTTGTCTATTATTATTTAAATTATATGGTATTGGAATATATTGTTGTTGATTGATTATTTCTTGTTCTCTTAGTTCTGTTAGTAGTAGTTGTAGTGCAGTGTGCAGATTCATTTTCTAATTTGTTTAATTGCTTCAAATAGATCTTCTCCATATTTTTTGCCACATTCTTTTATCTTTATTATTATTTCTTCATCTTTAAAACTTTGTTGGCTACAGTGTGTCAGACATCTCCTAAAATAAGCATTAAATGCAGCAATTTTATATGATAAAATTCAAAGAAATTTAACACTGCTTGAAACACACAATAAACTTACGATAAATTTAAGGTACAGGTTGGGGGCCTTCGAAAAGTGACCGGTATAAAAGGGTCATAGGCCTTCGTTTTTAAAAAAAATTAAGGGTAAATGTCATGAAGCCGGACCGCGCCACTTATAAGGCCAAACGGTAAACCAGCAGTACTTAAACTTTCTCAAACCAGAGAAAGCTTAGAGAAAGAGTGAGGAAGAAAAGGCCAGATCTGTGAAGCAACAACATGTGGATTTTGCTCCAAGACAATGCCCCGGCACACAATGTGCTCTCTGTGAAACAGTTCTTGGCGGACAAATGCATTACTGTGCTTGAGCATCCACCATACTCACCAGATCTCGCACCATGCGACTTCTACCTGTTTCCAAAAGTGAAAAGTGCATTGAAGGGACACACATTTTCAGTCTGTAGAAGAGGTGAAGGCAAAAATGGCAGACTTACTGAAGAAGGTGACACCTAATGACCTGCAGCACTGCTTTGAACAGTGGAAAACTCGTATGCAGCGATGTATTGATAGGAAATGGGAATATGTTGAAGGGGACCAAAAGGTATTTGTATAATGTTTTCAATAAATCTAATTTTTTTAAGACTAGTCCGGTTATTTAATTGTCACACCTCTTATATCACATTGCTTTTGTATATGCATCAGTGTCACCATTAGTCAGCAACCAAAGCCTTATTACTGTATTTTGTCATAACTCTGTCATGTCCCATAAGAGAGATAATACTACTAATTAAAATTCCAATGTAAAAAAGAAGGCAAAGAAAACTTTATTTAACCATTTTAAGTTAAATGGAAACCTAATTTATGAAAATATTAAAACAGAAATCAAACAAATCTAGAATTAAAGTCCTTGACTTGCGTCAGAATCAACTTACAACAGATACATTGGAACAGACCCCATCATAAGTCGAGGACTACCTGTATATTAGACTTCAAAATTAACAAGATGGGATAAAAAATCAAATTCTACTGTGAGGATCCATTCAAAACATTTTAATGTTTGTAAAAGTTTAATTTAAAAAATATTTTGGCAACTGAAAAAATTTGGGAACTGCTGTTAAAGTGGATATTTTCAACTAATAAACATAGAAAATACAGATTTGCAATGACTGGATTAATAAAAACAAGTTTAAATTTTTTTACATTTTTTTATGGTGTTTTTTTAATCACTGTTATCACATGTATACATGCCAATGGCATAGGAATATAATCTAGGTCATAGCATCTATAGATGCCAATGGTTGCAAATGAGTTAATAAGATACTGGTTTATGTTATAATAAATAATGTATCTGATAGGTAATAAATAATAATCTGTGCATAATATAATATGATTCCATTATTCAGTATATTGTATGTACTCGTGTATAAACTGACATCCAAATTTCAAGAGTTTGAAAAATATGATATTCATTGAAATAGATAAATTTTTATGATTTAATTAGATTTATTTATTTATAATATAATTTATTTAAAAAAAAATTTCCAAATCCTGTTTACTATTGGACTAAATATGGGCACTCGCAGACTTGTATTGAAATGTCAATAACATGAGACAAAGAGGAAACTGGATAGGCAACAGGTTAGCTTATTACATTCAATTATGTTTCCCTATACCCCAGTTTATAAGAATAAAAGTTTTCTGAAAAATATTCCCAAATGGAGTCTAAATTACCTTAAATTTGTTATGCCAAATATTCTAAGCCAAATTAACCCCTAGTGTAATAATTTAAACTATAATTTTAATAATCATTTTTAAATCAAGGCTACAGCCACCAAAATGAAGTTAGGATTATTGCTGGGCTCCTTTTAGGACACTGTCATCTTAGAAGGCATCTCCACCTAATTAGGATTACTGATAGTCCTAATTGTAGATGATGTCAGGAAGGAGATGAAACTCCTCTACACATTTTGTGTGAATGTGTGGCCCTTTCAGAACTAAGGTATGATCTTCTTGAGTTGCATTTTCCTGCACCAGAAGTCCTTTTTATAGTCCCATTGAAGAAGATACTGTCTTTCGTGATTAAAATGGGACTTCTTATGGGATGATCCTGTAGGGGTGCACAATAGACCATTAGTGGTCACAGTGCTAGGTTGTATAAAGCCCCCATTTCCTACAATCTACAGTGCCACCATTTGTTCAGTTAGTCCAAATTTTAAAATTAATTACAGTCAAACTTCATTAAGATGAACTCGCTTAGGACTAATTTTTGATAGTAAGAACTATTGGCCTGGCGTATATTCAAATAATGTTAAATTATTCATTTATGACAGACTCTCTTAATACAAATTCTCCGTTAGTATGAAAGAATTTTTGAGATCCCACTTATTCACACTATGGTTCGTTAAGATGAATTTGTTTCCTTTTGTCAAATATAGGTACATCTCAGCCTTAATAATCCAATTCACACCACACACTTAAGTTTCGATGAGTTTACAGTTGTTAGCTTAAGATTAGTTTTACTGGATCGAGTCTTAAGCTCCTATAGGAAACAATGGGATTTCTTCTCCAGTTCTGTTTTTACTGGTAAGGGGATCGAAGAATCGGTCCCCAGGATGACGTACCTGTCATTAGATCTAGTAAACAATGCAGCTAGCTGCGATTTCATGTACCGTATAAAATTGTTTTAATTTTTAAAGTAATCCTGTCTGGATTACTTTAAAAATTAATTTAAATAAACCAAACTGTTCAAATCAAATAATTTTTTTATTTTTATTTTAAAAATGGCAATATAGTACTTATCTGGTCTCAATGGAATTGTGTAATAATGTACTGAATATGTTTGTTATTTTCTTTCAAACATTCACGTATTTAAAAATATATTAAATTTCAAATAAATTTTTATTAAATCTGATGATGTTTATTTTTTTTGTTTTTGTTCAGTAAAGGATCTATGCAATAGAATACTGCATAACATTAAAAATGATATACATGATTTAAATTATGCTTTGCTCAACATGCATTTAAAGCTGGGTTCACATTACGACCAACTGGACCGACTTGAGCAATTCTACGTCATGTTTCCATAGCAACAGCAGTCAGTAGTCAGTCCAGTTGTATGCATGACCAAGTTTTGCCCGGTTGAATATTTGAAGTCTAGTCACCGTGGTTCTCCAACAATAGCCAATTGGAGTGCTTTCTGAACAGCCAATCGTAGTTCTTTCTTTGGCGGGTAGTTCGTGATGTTTAATCGCCATCTTTGCTGATAAAGATTTTATCAAAGAATTAATAAATAAAGTTCAGCAGTATCCTTGGATATATGATATACGTCACCACGATGGCTTTCTGATTGTAAGTAAAATTTATCAGACGATGATTCGTTGTATTATCAAAATGTAACAGCAGCACTTATTGGCTAATACAAAACATCATTAGACAGTCGGCAGTGTAATGTGAACTGCTTGGCTTGAAGTAAGAGGAATCAGTCTGTGAAGTCGGTCCAGTCGCTCGTAGTGTGAACCCACCTTAATTTGGTTTAACAAGTAGATGATATCATTTCCTCCTACTTAGGACGTCATTTCCTACTTATAATACGAATGACGGTTTACATGAACAAATTTTGTCAGATCGAATCTGTCATATTATTACACTGCTCACTACTTTTAACTTATAAAGTTTCAGCTCTTTGAGCAGGGAGTAAACGTACACGTTTATACTAACACTAACTTTATTAAATATATAGCACTTTCGGCTCTATTGAGCCCTCTTCAGTATTTAAAAACATTACATTAATACTAAATATGAAAAATCGGTTTTACAAAACAGTTAAATTCCAATTCTATTATTCTAAAATTCAAAGAAATTTTTTTTTTTTAAATCAGTTCGAAACTCGTTTCTTCCGATTAATAGCCTATGTAATTGTAACATATTAATGCCTTTAACATGCTTATATTAAAAATAAAATAAAAGTCTACAAGTTTAAAATAAAACCACCGCTCTTCTTTTAATTTTAAACTTTTAGACTTTTATTTTATTTTTAATATAAGCATGTTAAAGGCATTAATATGTTACGATTACATAGGCTATTAACTGGAAGAAACGTGTTTCGAACTGATTTAAAAAAAAATTGTTTGAATTTTAGAATAATAGAATTGGAATTTAACTGTTTTGTAAAACCGATTTTTCATATTTAGTATTAATGTAATGTTTTTAAATACTGAAGAGGGCTCAATAGATCCAAAAGTGCTATATATTTAATAAAGTTAGTGTTAGTATAAACTTGTATGTTTACTTCCTGTTCAAAGAGCTGAAACTTTATAAGTTAAATTTTGTCAGTCCTGTAAGATTTGTCTTAATGAGGTTCGACTGTATTAAGGCAGCACTATCTAGTAATTTTGAAGATAAGAAAAGGAGTGGAGTCTATGAGATTCCTTTGAAGAACCACTCATTAAATAGGGAAGAGGTTTATATTGGATAAACTGAAAGAAATTTAAAAGTGAGAATTAAAGATCATAAAACATACCTCAAATATTGATAACTTTCAATGGCATTTAGCCAGAGATCACTGCTGCACGATATAGAAGTGCATTGGGGAAATGCGAGAATTATTCGGCCCACTATTAAGAACTGGGACAGGAATAGAACTGAGGCATTAGAAATCCTCAAAAAAAAAAAAAAAAAAAAAAAAAAAAAAAAAAAAAAAAAAAAAAAAACCGAGAAAGTTTGTGGTAAACTTTAAAGAACCAGAAACGATCTCTAGTGTGTAAAGATGGTTGTTTTAAAGTCAACAAAGCTGATTAAAGGATACGCTATGTCAGTTTCGATACTCCCGTATGGGAGCAATGCTTTTTGTAACTATTATTTTTTAATATTTGTGGGTAATTTTATGTATTTTAAATCTGTATAAAATTTCAGATAATTTTTATAAATTTGTATAACTTTTATGTAGTTTTTATTTCTTTAATCTACTTAATGTATTTTTAGACAATCTTGTGCCTAATTAACTATACAGTTTTGCAGGCAGGAGGTGCTAAGGAGAGTGCTTCCAGATGTGGCCCTGCCCTTAAAATTTTGTTATTTGTTTATTTTGTGTAGTAGTCCCTGGTCTTATGTAACATGGTTAGTTTTGATGTAGTAGTTGAGGAAGGTGCCAAGTGCATTGAAAACATTTCTAAAAGTTTTTGACTACTAAAGGGCTTTGCATTTTACTTTTGTTTTTGTTTTGTGCAATCTTGTTGAACTTTTGTTATAATTAGACCATAATTTTTAAATCAATTTTCCAAAAATAAAATTTTGCCACTGCACCAGAATCAAACCAGGATCTTTGGGATAGTGGTCCAATGCCATATCAGTTAGACTACTATAGCATCTGACAGAATTCCATTTTGGGAAGTTTATGTAATGATTAATTTGGAAACTTATCAGGCTAGGCTGATAATAGCTTTCCCAGGCAGGTTACTACATAGCCATGAGCCCTCATGGCAATTTTGGGCAGACAAACATGACTCAAATCAGATAATAGACCCTAATTGAAAATAACTAGAGGAATTTCTACAAACCAGATATTTTAAGCCAATCACTAGTATCGGCTTACAATATTTTCTTAAAATTTTATTTTGGGAAAATTAATTAAAAATTATAGTGTCTAATAATTAATTACTAGATGGTGGCACCATAGGTTTGATTTTAAAATAATTATTAAAATTATAGTTTAATTTTAAATTATTATACTAGAGATTAATTTGGCTTAGAATGTTTGGTTTGTAGATATATCCCTAGTTAATTTCAATTAAGGTAATTTATGATGCATTGCTGAATTCAAAAATTGTCAATTGTTGTTTACTGAAATACATTAAAATACCATCCAATTTCATAAATATGCCAACAAAATAAATCTATAATTAGCATTATTTATTATAAAATAACATAAATAATGAAGTTTTCTTAGAGAAAAATTTAGAAAAATTTCTAATGAAAAAACCAATTGCTGTAGTGAAAGTTTTATGTAAACTTCCATTTGTACAGACAATCCATAAAAATAGTGTTTATCACCTGGATTATCCAAATTTAATCCCAGATTCTATACTTTCAAATGTTTTTAATGAAATTGGGTCCAATCCTTTAAATTGACCATGTGTTTGCTATTCTGTTCAAAACAATTGTTTGCTATCTTGTATCTATATTCAATTTCTAGTCACATACTTCCAGATTTTTTAGGAGAATCCAGGATTGTGTATTGAATCTCTCTTTAATCATTGGTGAACTCCATGAGGGGGGTGTGATTTGCCCTGAAATGAAATAGGATTGAAATGTCCTGCCACTTAGTAGCCATTGATTGAAAGGCAGCTTAAAATTACACAGATATCTCTGTAATGACATCATTGTTTATTAATCTTTAGTTAGAAAGAGGAGTAAAAACTGAGAAAAACAGAAAATATCTCCAAAAGTCACTATTTGCAGTTTTTAACAATTTCATAGTGTTCTCTGTAAGAAAATATTAAAATAATAATTCCTATGTGCATTAATCAAAAAGGAAAAATATAATATGGTATTAATATGGAAAAATATAATGTTTCATCATCAATAAAACAAAGAAAACATAATATAAAGCATTTTAATTCAATAAAGATGCCATTTTGTAAAGTTTATAGAAAACTAAGCATCCACTGTTTATTTAGTAGATGGCAGTGTGACAAAGCATTGGCTAAGATATCCAGGTTCAGTTCTGGATTCCACGCACCAGAATTTTTTTCTGATTGGATTTGGCCATGAGTCAATGAATCATATTCATTGTTATGTACCAATCCATCAGGTTTCCCATACTACTTGAGTGAATGCATTTGTTTCAATCCTAAATAGCTGAAAATATTTCAAATGGTATTAAATTCATTTCCCATTTGAAATATATAAATGAAGGTTCCAGGTTGGGATTGTGCTTTCCTGAACTTTTTGATTTCTTGAAATTCAGGAATTCCTGAATTAGTAATTAATTTATTTCTTAAGATTTGAGATTCTAAAAAAATGTTTAGTTAAAAAAAATACCTGTTTTTAATAAGGATAAAAATAAAATGAGACCAAAAAATCATGCAAAATGAAAACAAAAAATATTGGATTGTTTTTATATTTGTTTTTGATATTGAAAAAATAATCTTATTTATTTTACAATATTGATAGTTTTTATTAAAATAGCTTTTCAATACACACAAACAGTTTATGATATTGAAAAAATAATCTTATTTTACAATATTGATAGTTTTTATTAAAATAGCTTTTCAATACACACAAACAGTTTATTCATTTATCTGCTAAATTGGTCCTGTGTTGATCATTGCTCATCATTGCTGCCCAATCTTATATAAATGATAAGATGAAAAAAGATTTTTAGCCTATATGAACTGCTTATTTTTTACATGTAACTATATTTGAATATCTAGATCAAGTGATACACCTCTTAGAAAAGTTTAGGACCCTCCTATTTTAACTATACAATTTCCAAAGAGAGCTTTGTAGTTGCTGGCCATTGGGTGAAGATGGTATTTTGGGGAATGATTGAGAGCTAAGTATCCACTCATATCCTCTGATACATTTCCCTGTATATCATAGATATCATTAGACGTCATTGTTACTCTGGTGAACTGCTGAATGGGTTAATACATATGGCTTTGTTTACATAAATGTTATAAATCTACCTATGTCACAACATGGCAATATCTATAATAATAGAAATCTTTAAAATTGCAATAAACTGAGTGATCTTTTTGTACAATTTATTGATCTATGTGTTATTTTAGGTTTATATGCCTGTTTATTAAGTATTATTTTTTGATTAGTTTCAGATAATTTTCTTTTTGAAATATAAAGATATTAGAAGTGACATGGATAAACCACATGACTTAACCTTCTTATTTATTGATGCAAAGATGTCGCAGGAGCAAAATAATTAATGTATCGCTGTGAAAGTTTTACGATGCAAATACACAGAATTGTTTTAATTCTAGAGCTTTATAAGAATTTTTCACAAGAATTGGGAATTGAGATTTTCTTGTAAATCTTGAGGTTTCTCAAAGTGAGAATATCGAACACAATTACTAGTTCCAGGTGGCATAAAATAAAACAGGTGATGATATTGGCACTTATATACCTCTCCTTTAACAAGGCATGGTTTAATCAATTTTTGAAACATTCACTTGTTATAAATTTCTTGTAAAAGTGGGGTAAGTTTTTGTATATTGTATTTTCAGTATAAATAATAATTGTTCATTAAATCTGGTACTCTTATATTGGATCTCAAACCAGGGTTGATCTGAATATAATTTTATTTGACTGTTTATTCAATAGAAAGTATCAGACTTATTAAACATTTCCTAATTTCTGAATATTAGCAAAAATATTAATAAAATTTAAATACTGAAAAATCAAAACAAAAATACACAAAAAAACAAACCTTTGGCAATTGATGCACGGCCAGCACAAGTGTGACTGCCAGAATGGTAAATCTAATGTCTGAAATCAATTGCCAAATAATATATTTTTTAAATGCTCAGAACTATCGGAGAATGCACATATTGATCAAAAGTATTAGGGATTGCTATATTTCTATTTAACATTAATCAAATTATGTAAATCAATACAGCCAAACTTCCTCTGGCAGACAGTCTATATTAAATTTTTCTACGATTATTTTTGAATCAAAGCTATGGTGCCACCATCTGTTGAGTTAATTATTAATATAATTAAATTTTTAGAATTTAGAACTAAGGTGGCGCCATTTAGTAATTAATGATTGTCCTATAATTTTTAAATTAATTTTCCTGAAATAAAATTTTGCCACCGCACCGGACTCGAACCGGGATCCTTGGGATAGCGCCCCAATGCCTTAACCAATTAGACCACAGTGACCTATGGCAGAATTCCATATTAGGAAGCTTATATATTACTATGGAGACTTTATTATCGGATGAGGCCGAAACTAGCTCTTCCAGGCAGGCTATCTACGTAGCTACAGGCCCTCTTGGCAAACCTGGGCAGACAGACTTGGCTCAAGTCAGATAACACACTCAAATCAACACTAATCAGGTGATTAACCATTTCAAATTACGTAAACCAACACAGCCAAACTTCTCCTGGCGGACAAAGTCTATATTAAATTTTTCTACGATTATTTTTGAATCAAAGCTATGATGCCATAATCTAAATTGAGTTAATAATTAAGTTAATTAATTATTGAAATGGTTAATCCCCTGATTAGTGTTGATTTGAGTGCATTAACATTAATCATTATACATAGAGTAATGGTGGTCATATTTATTTGTTAAAAGAGATTTATCTATAGATTTTCAATCTTATTTGTGAGTGCCCAATAAATTAATATTTTTTAATATATATTAGATATGAACATTAATACATATACACATATTTTTAATAAGAAAATTGAGAAAAAATAATTGTTAGAAATTAAATATGATGGATCTTTTTGTTAAAGAATGCACCACTAGTGTGAAGAGAATGTTTTTACAATTGCATTGTATACTGGTAGCCCTTGACTTAAGACCACTTGTTCTTACAACAGTGGTGTAATTAGTAATTTCTATGATTGGTCAATGTAATTCTGTAGATTTGAGTCCCAAACTCAATGGTCTGATATATGGAAAGCATTTTTTTTTTTTTGTATCTGGTTCCTGACATTTTGTTTATGTTTATTAAGATAATGTTGTTAATAAAACAATAGTAGTGAGAAATCCATAAATTTTGTGCCTTTACAACTTTTATGCTCTGACTTATGTAGCATTTTTTATGTTCTGACTTATGTAGCATGGTTTGAAACCAAAGTCCATAGTAAGTCAATGACTATCTGTATTTTCAATATTTGTCATGGTATCCAATATTTAAATACCTACAAAATTATTATCATATTGAACATTCATTTCCAAACATTTTTAATATTAGAATCAGTAAGATAATGATCTTTATTAGAAATAAATATGGTGGATTTTTAGTATGGTGCAAAGGTATGATGACATGTTGCAACTGTTCTGGCAAATCTTAAAATATAACAAAAACTTTTCTAATTTTTACTGACCATTGTATAAAAAACTTTTTTCTTTATAAATTTCTCAGCTTATATACAAATATCTATGGTAGATACTTAATTTCAAGAAATAAGGGAAGAAAAGATATTTATTAGAGAATGATTTAACAGAGCTCATTGACAGTGATATAATGAATATAATGTGTTTTGAAAATTGAATAGCAGATTTCTTAATGTTATGAATATCTGTTTGCTAATCTTAATTCATTGACTTGGGCAATTTAGATAATTAGCAAATAACTATGTACCATTGCTTCATTAATATGTAGCTAAAAATTAAATTTAATTTTAAACTTTCAGATGTCAGCACCACCATCAAGTGGCTCGTCAGTGGTCCCTCCATCAAATTTTGGTCAGTCAGGATCATTTGGTCCTGTTGGTGCATTACCTTCTTACCAACCTTATCCTCAATCATCTATGCCACAGCCATTCCCAACTTGTGCTTCTCAGCATTCAGGTAAGATTGATTAATAGAAAATATGGATTGATATTAAAATAAATATTAGATCTTTAGTTATCCAAACCATCTATTTTGTAACTAAAAATATTACAAACTGAAGCACTTTATGCAGTTGGTTGCATAAAAATCTTTATTCAGAGTATTTTGGTTAGTTTAATAATTAAACTAACCAAAAGTAGTTTAGGATAAACACAGTAGTAGAGAATGGAACTATTGTATAACTTTGTGTCTTTTTGACTGATTTAGGAACAGCTTCCTAAATCATAGGCATTGATGTGTAAAAGATATTTTTGTGATAAAATGATATGACTAATGTGTATAATTTTAAAATTCTTCATCTATAGAAAATATGCTTTGAACTATTAAGACATTGTTAAAATGTTATTTTAACACATGTGTGAGTTTAGTATAAATTGATATTTTAGTTGTTGGCCTGTGTATTAAGGATTTTTTTGAATTGTATATTAACACAGTTATAGTATATTAATGTTATCTGTTTGTGTGAGTTTAGTATAAATCGATATTTTAGTTGTTGGCCTGTATATTAAGGATTTTTTTGAATTGTATATTAACACAGTTATAGTATATTAATGTTATCTGTTATTTATGATTTGATTTTTTTAAGTATACCTTTGTATAAGTCTAACTTCTAAAGGTTATTTTATGCTTTTTAAGAATGTGAATCTTGAATATATAAAAGTATTTGTTTGAAAATTTGAATTGTTATAGAATGTGAGTTCTTGTGCATTGGTCTTAAGAATTCTTATACTGAAGATCACCTTTATGTATGCCAAAAGTGTTTGCAAATTAATGAAAAGTGTTGTTCTGCTTTAAGTGCTTGTTTATTTGATTTAATTTTTAGGTTTATTATATACTAATTAATATCTTGTACATTGTGCTTTGCAATGCATTTTGAATGCTAACTAAATTTTGTCAAAAGAAATATATATATAACCATCTCTATATGCAGCTTACTTTAAATAAAAAATGGAGAAACAAGAGTACAAATAAGCCCACAAATTTCTATATTCATTGTAAATGTGATTTAAACAGTAATGTAAATAAAAGAAAAATGAAAAATTTTAAAAAATTTTCCAATTTTTTAAATAATGAGAAAGAGAAGTAACAAAGTAGTCTGAAATCATCTTAGAGAATATATAAAGTTATATGCAGTTTGAAATTTCTTGAATTTAGATTCAAAGTTATAAATGGACACGCATGCATGTGTACATAGAAACATATATACATTATGTAATTTGAAAATGAATTTTAAAAATGTTTGGATATTACTGCTAATTCATTTAAAGATCCTGTGAAAAAATAACGTATTTAAGGAATAATAGTAAATGTCATTTTGCATAGATATAAGCAAAACTGTAATAGTGAATTTCATATGTGTGTGTCAAATTTTAATTTTTTGCAATAATAATAACAAAACTTCCTGCTTATAATTTCAAAATTACCATAAAACTAATGTTCATAAACTAAAATATGTCATATTATAAAAGTGGAATTCTGTATTATTAGATAACATATATTATTATATATAGCATAGTCTCATATTATGGTAATCTGAAATAATGCAAATCTAAAAAGATTTAAAAAATCTGCTAAGAATTGTATAGTTTTAAAGCTAGTGACCAAGTGAATTATAAAATGTGTTTATGCTATTATCACATAACATAGTGGCACTACTTTAGCTACTGCTGAATTGATCAATGTTAATTCAGGCTTATAATAATAGTACTATTATTATATTCCATATTCAAAAATCATGATATATAACCACAATGGCCAAATTGCAGCTTCTGGTACCTTCAATATGGCACCATGAACAGTCAATAATTAATATAGAGGGTAAAAATTTACTTCACATCTAAGCTTTCAGATAAATCATGTCATATATTGCAGAAGTATATTATGATGAAATAAGGGTATTCAATGCTGTGGGCTTGAGCAGACTTTAAATTTATGAATTTCATGTACAGGATTTGATAGATGTTATATATATATATAGCATCTATCTTTGCTTTGAGTGCATAATGCTAGAAGCATCTAAGCTTAGCAAGCAATAGCATGCTAACTGCACATGAGAAGCTGTAGGCTTTCAGTCAAAGTATGAGATTAATTAGCTTTGTGACAGGCAGTGCTACAGTCTGCAGCACAACTTGCCTGAACACTTAAAAGTGAAATAAATTTTTACTATGCATCTATACAAAATAAATGCATGTGAAATACAAGAATACCTCGATTATCGCGGTTATTGTTGCCACGAAAAATACCACAATAATCGAATCCGCGATAATCGGGATAAATAATGCATGTAAAATGGGTGATCACTGACAAGGATTTTTCAGATCTATTAATTAAATTTTATATATGAGGTACAAAAAATATGTTAAACGTGCCAATCTTCTAAGCAGATCACTCTACGTTTCTTCTTGATAGCTGTTGACTTGATATCATCCTTACTTCTTTTAGAATTCATTGTAGGGGTAAATAAGAAAAGAAATACATATTCACATGCAATGCCGATTCTAGAAGTCTTGGCACCTGATGCAGCTTTCTTGTAATTACTCAGCAATGTACAGTATTGCTGAGTAACAATATTGAGAAAATGATAATTTTGGTGCCCCGATGCTATGCATCATCTGCTTACCGGGTTAAGCTGGCCCTGTCCACGTGTACTTCAGGTAAAGGCGGACAGTTACTGATGAGTGGTGAGCAAGTGCCGTCGGATAAAAATGAAGTGCTAAAGAGAGTTACCTGGAGAACAAATGTAATTCTGGTTGCTTATATAGTGGGCTATATCTCGAAGCCGCGATAATTCGAATTTTTAGCGCAATAATTGAATTTTGGTATCAAATTATAAACCGTGATAAATGGAGAATCGCAATAATCGAAACCGCGATAATTGAAATATTCCTGTATACAGTTATTTTTTATCCTTTGTCAGTATCATGTGAACCAGACTGTTTATGTGCAGTATTACTTATGAAAGCAATTTTGATGATTATTGCACTGTTATATTATATGATTCATTGTTGTTATAATTTAAAATTTTTTGTGCACTAATTACTAAGCATTCATTAAATTGTAGTGCTAGTGCAAGCACTGAGAAAAAACTGAAAAATTAACAACTTTTGAAAACAGATTTTATTGATATTTTAGTACATAAATGGCAATAAAACTCAACTTTTATTTATATATTATTTAGTTATTGTGCATAAAAAGTATTTTTAAAAGCAAAAAATATGTTACACTTGTAGATTTACATATTATGAAAAAGCAAATCTTCCTATTTTTCATTTATTCTAGCGTAAAATTAGTCCTGAATTATGCAATATCCAATTCCTTGCATAAAGTATGATTTCACTAAATATATAGTATTATATAAATACATATGCTCTTTGAATTAAGAACATTCTAGTTACAAATATTCATAATTAAGAATGTGAAATTTCATCTTCAAATTTTAAAAAATTTCAAAAACTCTTCAAGAATTTTAAACATTATGATAGCAGAATCTCTAGCAACCAATGTAATGCAAAATTACACAGTTAACTTATTACAGTAGTATTTCAAGATACAGTGGGTGTTCAGTTAATGAACAATTCAGATAACGAACACGTCACAGAACAAACTGTGGGACCCGCAGACTGATGGAATGACAGGTCAGCTTGATAGTTGCATGGTAAAGTTGTGGCTTAACATTCTGGAGGATTCAGGAGTCTCACTCCTCTAATTTTTCAGGAGGGATCTGGGCCTGGCCTGTTGAAACCCATCCTTCCGGTTGACTCCATCATCAGTGTTGGTCAGCCTGAGATGATGGTGGCTCAATAAGTGGCCACCTCCAGATAAAAATATTCCATAAGGATAGTTCGGCTTAACTAACCTAATGGAATGACAGGCTTAGGCTCTGCAGGTTCATGGACTTATGGGTAAGAATGGAAGAGCAGTAATTTTTCCGAATTAAAATAACTCGGAGACAATGTAAAACAAATCAAAGATTTATTAAAGAAGGTAAAGGAGACAACGTAAAACAAATCAAAGATTTATTAAAGAAGGTAAGAGAGTGAAGACAATGTAAAACAAATCAAAGATTTATTAAAGAAGGTAAGAGAGAGAGACAACATAAAACAAATCAAAGATTTATTAAAGAAGGTAAGAGCTCAGAGACAATTTAAAACAAATCAAAGATTTATTAAAGAAGGTAAGAGAGACGAAGACAACATAAAACAAATCAAAGATTTATTAAAGAAGGTAAGAGAGAGAACAATTTTTTGGTGTTAGAATGGCACCCGTACCAGGTTAAGGTCAACAGGGATTTTTTGGTCTTAGAATGGCACCCGTACCAGGTTGAGGTCAATAGATTTGGGGATCTCTACCACGACAATGCTATTAATCACTTCTGAAAAATTCTGAAGTAGAGAGAAAAGCAATTGATATTGAACAGATTCTTTATTGGAAAATAAACATATAAATGAAAATGCAAGATTTTTTTATGTATATATTATTGTTATTACATATATAAATAAACGTAGTAAAACGTAGTTGTTATTACATATATAAATAAATGTAGTATTATACAATTTTTTATTTGTTTTTTTGGGTTTCTGGAACAAATTAATCAAATTCCCATAAAAACCTATGGTAAATCGATGATCGGTTAATGAACAATTTGGATAATGAACATTGTCTTGGAACGGATTATGTTCGTTAACCGATCACCCATGTACATCAAAAAATCTTACTTTATAATTGGAACTTTTAGTTTTTTAACTTTTAATATAAATAAAAACATTTACAGCAATATAGAAAAAACTTTAATACACAAATGAACAAATGTTTTGGTGCAGTACATCATGATGACAACATAATTCAACAAGAATGTTTATTCATTTCTGTATTAAAGTTTTTCCTATAATGCTGTAAGTGCTTTTATTTATATTAAAAGTTAAAATTCAAACACATTACAAAAAGAGATATGATGTATTATTGGTTTGATATAATTGAAACATAAAACTGCTTTACTAAGTAAATATTGCTAAAATGTAAGCACAGACAAGCAGTAGGTTAATTTGTATAAACTTTATTCTCGAAGTACTTTCGATTGCTATGCAATCATCATCAGCTTGATTACAATCACTAACTTAGAACGGTTTACCGGAAAGAATGTGGAATATTCTCGGCATTCTTTTTACAAAGTTTTAAAAGTTTCTAACGCAGAGTTAAATGATTTTTCCAACATATTATATACATTTTAAAATTTTAAAAGTTTCTAACACAGAGTAAAATGATTTTTCCAACATATTATATACAAGAAGATTATAAAATAATATAATATATAAAATGGTAAATCCCAAACTTTATACAATTTATATTTTTTTGGACTTTATTATTTTATTAACTTTAGCCATTTTATATATTATATTATTTTATAATTTTCTTGTATATAATATTTTGGAAAAAATCATTTAACTCTGTGTTAGAAACTTTCAAAATTTTAAACCTTTGTAAAAAGAATGCCAAGAATATTCCACATTCTTTCCGGTAAACCGTTCTAAGTTAGTGATTGTAATCAAGCTGATGATGATTGCATAGCAATCGAAAGTACTTTAAGAATAAAGTTTATATGAATTAACCTACTGCCGTCTGTGCTTACATTTTAGCAATATTGGTTCGATATTAGAAACTTATAAAATTGAATAAATTCTCAAACAAAGTTTAAATAATAAAATATAAATTTATTTGACTGAACTACTTACACAGTAACTGATTTTTTATCAATAATTTTTTAAAGAATATCTAATTTTCTTCATTCATATCTTATTTTATTCATAAGACTTGCCAGTATCAAAAAAATGTCAAACATTTCGTTGGATGGCTAAGATTTCATATAGAAAAATTTTTCCTTCGATCTCATATAATGAATGAAAAGTTATGAAAGAAATAAAATTCAGAAAAAATTTTACATCATTAGAAAGATGATAAAAAATGTAATAAGTTGTAAAATTATTAAAAAATTTAAATGAAAATTAAGCAAAATTTCATTTTTGTAATTTTTCCTAATTAATTAGGTTTAATTTGTAAACAATCGTAGATCATTAACATCGAATCTCCACTCGGATTTCAATAAAAAATCAAGTTATTGAGAGTTGACTGTATTTAAAATTTTGTATCCTACTCATTATCTATGGGGGCAAAATGTGGGAGGTGAAATGTGAGGGGCCACTTTTGGGGGCGAAATGTGCTGGGGATGAAATGTGGGAGGCGGAATGCGAGGAGCCACTTTTCTGTAAACCTGAAAAACTTATATAAGTAACACATCCAGCTCTTCATAAAAATTTTTTTAAATCTTATTCACAAATTTCATGAAGATATTTGGAATATTTCTGTTGCAAATGTTGAGGGGCTGGTATAATTAATAAAATATTAATCTTATCCATTCTTTTTCTTATGTACATAAATACAATATAAACAAATAAAAGTTAATACAGTCAGACCTCCATATATCAAAATTCTCCGTATATCAAAGTTTTTTGTTAGTCCTATGAAATTTCTATTGAAATTTGTTTCTATATATTGAAATTTTTAATTTCAGAGGCGAGGGAAAAGGAATAAGGTAAATAGTCCAGATTGGGTCGGGCTAGAAAAAGCCAACAAATAAACAAAATGGATGTGTCGATTTGTATTGTAGAGGGGGTTAGTGTAAAGTTCTAGGGCTTGTTTCGGTTTTGGTTTTGTATGTTACTTGTATTAATTGGCTTAAAACCAAAACCAAAACTGAACCGAGAGATTTTAGTGCTCAAAACCAAAACCAAAACTGAACCGAGAGATTTTAGTTAGTCTTTGTTCAGCTCTACTAAACGTTTACCATGTCAAAGAGAAAGTCGCAGAAAAAGTGGAATTGCTAAAAGATGTAGACTGTGGAGTGAGAAAAAGAATGTGCGACAGAAATTCGGGATTCCAAAAACAGAAAAAGTGGAATTGCTAAAAGATGTGGAGTGAGAAAAAAGATGTTGCACAGAAATTCGGGATTCCACAAAGTACAGTGTCCATAATACTAAAGAATCTGGAATTTGTTTTAAAAAGTCATGAAGTTGCAGAAGCTGACAGAAAACAATTAAGGGCATGTAAGTACAATGATGTGGATGAAGCAGTGTTGAAATGGCTGAAGATGGTGAGAGATAGGTACATCAAAAAATCTTACTTTATAATTGGAACTTTTAGTTTTTTAACTTTTAATATAAATAAAAACATTTACAGCAATATAGAAAAAACTTTAATACACAAATGAACAAATGTTTTGGTGCAGTACATCATGATGACAACATAATTCAACAAGAATGTTTATTCATTTCTGTATTAAAGTTTTTCCTATAATGCTGTAAGTGCTTTTATTTATATTAAAAGTTAAAATAAGGTGGATAGCAGTAATCAAAGCAAGTAGAACTTTTAGTTCAAATTGTGAAATAGAAACTTATAATTGGTCCATTTCTGAAATATATTGCAAAACACAGTATAAAGTTATTTCAATACTTTTAAAAGCAAAATAATATCAGTATCTGAGTTACAAACAAAACTTATGTATGAATTATGTTTGTAACTCATGGAGTGCATGTTATAAAATTTGATAATTATGAAATAAATTTTTATTTGGTTTTATTTTAATTATTAATAGTTTATAATACCATGATATTTTTAAGGATCACGATCTGGTACTCCAACTCCTACTCCACAACAACAGAAAAGTCCTACCATTAATGCCACAGTCCAGGTAACTTCAGGAAATATTAGAGAGGAAGTAAAAGATGGCAAATCACAGGTGCAGCAAATGTCACAACGCCAAGTAAATAAAAGTGCAGGATTATCATCATCGGGACAAACTCAAAAGCGTTCATCCAATAATGGACAGAGATCCCAACCACGAGGAAGTAAGTATCAATTTGCATTACCTATTTCATCATAATTTACAGCAATATCAACAAATATGTGGAACCAAAGTTTTTTATGTAATTAGAGTTTTATATATGTTCAAAAAATACTTTTTTTTACCATTCAGAATATTTTGTATTTTGAAGCAAATTTCCCCACAGTTAGTAGTTTGTTGAGATTGTACATTCATGACATTGTTTCCTTACAAAAAGAAACAATATGGTTTCATAAACGAAAATCAAACCATAAAATAAGCACTTTTCACAGTGTAGATTAATTTATCAAATTGTTGACAATTTAATGAATTAATCTACACTGCAAAAAGTGCTTATTTTATGGTTTGACTTTTATTTTAATTAAGTAGAAGCAGTTTAAAGTATAATGTCTTCATAATCATATCTGTAGTATGATACTTAATAACAAAAATAAGTCAAATAAGAAAAATTTTTAAATATCAATATAAACAAACCCTATTACTACCTGCTACATATGCCCATCAAAAATGATGGGTAAAATTTAAAAAAAAAATCATAAACTCTTATTGATAGAGTTGTTATTCTTTTGGATTATATCTGTTTCAATATAAAGAAATTGAGAATAAAACCATCTAACATATTAAGTTTATTATTAAGAGAAATATGATATCAAATCTTTCATTATAATAATTGAAAAAATTAGACTTACATCAAATTTTATAAAAAATTTATTAAAATGGCATGAACAAAAAAGTTTTCAAAATTAATCCAAAATTTCAGGAAATAAAATTTTTTAGTCATTTTATGCCTACCCCTTCCCTCCTATCACATAAGATATTTGTTGACCTTCTCCACTTAAATTACATAAGATTTTTTCTCTACCCCTCTTCTGCTGTTTAAAAATAAGTACAATATAACCACATTTTATAAATCTGTAAGAGTTAACATTTAGGATTTTTAATGTTAAATGACAAAAAAATAACAGAAAAATGAATAATATAACAAATTTGTATTATAGCGCATATTGTACACCTTATGACCTTAATAATTTATCTACTGAAATTTCAAATGCAAAATATAAATATAAATAATAATGACACAAGAAAATGTTCACAATAATCTTTCCCAATCTCATGATTATTTAAATTGAGTAATTTGTATAATTGAAATCAAATTAAAGTGAAAAATTACTATTTTTATGTAAATTAATTTTGACTGTTAATTGCAATGAATAATTGAAAATGAAATTAATTGAACTACAATATTTTATGAAATTTTTATTCAGGAAATCAAAGACGTGGTAGGAATCAGCGTGGACGTCAGAACTATTCTGGTAGACAAAAGAATATTCTTCAATTTGAAAGTGAATATGATTTTGAACAGGCTAATGCAGAATTTCAAGAACTTGAAGGAAAATTGGCAAAGACGAAATTAGGTTAGTTTTAAATGTAAAAATGTTATTTTATCTTATTAAAAGTCATTTTAACTCAGTGGTTGATAGTTTCTAATAATACTAGTCCTTACTCTGTATATTAGTAATGATAATTTGCTAATTGAATTTTAGATTTATTTTATTTTTAGATGATATTTTATTAAGCTATTTCTCTATAATAATTGAATGCTAGCAGTCAGTAATCATTATGCTGAAATTCTAGTGTTGCAATATTTTCATAATATAAAAAGTTAAAAATATTTAAATAACAGAATGTTGTTATTTTACTATAACTGCTGGTTCATATATGAATGATCAATCAAATCAGTGTTTTCTTAATCAACAAACTAAAATACTAATTTGCTGAATTTTTGCAGAACTCAAAGAATCTAATTTTTATTTATTCTTTACAATTGATATATTATATTATATTTGAACAAATTTTTTCTCTTGTAATCAAAGATATGTAACTGAGCCTAAAATAGCATTTAAAAATATTAAATGAGAATTATTTTTAATAAAATCAATGTATTTAAAGTAAAATAATTTGCATAAATCAGAATGTAATTTCATATATGTTTGAATAACACAACATACACTGTTTCTAGTATCTCTACATTAACCTGTTCACTGCCTTTGCTGTGAATAGACAGCATGCATAAACAACAACTGCACGCCAACCGCAGGCCTTTGCCGTGTTTATACATCAAGATTGTGGAACATTTTTAATTAATTAATTTCCACTTATCTATAAATGATTTTTGAAATTCAATTTATGCATATCTTATACTCTTATTATTACTTTTGAATATCGACTGATAAAATTTTTTGCTTGATTGAAAAGATTTTTTATCAGGCAAATTTTGCAATTTGCCTGATAAAAATTTTTTGTTTATTTTTTCCTTCTTATTTGGTGTATTGAAAGTGTTTTAATCAACATAATTTCAGTCTAAATTCTTATAAAATGCTTTATTTTATTCTAAAAATATGTTTTTTTTTTTTTTTGACTGTCCTGCTTTTAATATCAAGTTGTAAAATCCATATGAATGATTTTACAGCACCATCCTCCCCTATTTCCTGTTTCTTACTCACCCTTGCCTTTCTTTTTTTTTTTTTAAATTGGACTATTCCAATATTCTAACTTATTGCTTTCCTATATTATTTCTTTATCTTAGAGAACTCACTTTGCACTGGTCTTCAGTTTGGTAAGGTCGCATTTTTTCTGCTCCGTTTTCTTTGTTTGAAACGATCCGATTTCCAAATACATTCCTGATTTCAATTCAATTTTTTACAATTTTTTTATAAAATGTAAATAAATTTTATGTATTTATAATATATTTCCATTCAAATTTATTAATAGGCTATTCAATAAAACATATTAAAAATAAATTTATTAAATAATTGAAACTTAAGAAAATATCTTCTTAACCTTTTGTTGACCTCAAGTTGAACTTGTCAATTTAGGTTACGTTAAATGGGTTTGGGGAATTGTCGGTCGACAATTCGACCGACTTTCCCCAGTTCGACTTTTCCCGACTTTGACAGTTCTTTGCAGAACTGAGGTACAGAAACATCTAGTTCGGATATTGGAAGTCAAATATAAATTACAGTAAGTCTTCAATGAAAATAAATAATGGATTATAATTTAAAAATTACAAGAGAAAAATTAAAGAAATTAAATAATTCAATTAAAAATAGATATATTATTTCTAAATATTGTATTATTGATTCAAATTTATGCATATTTATAAATAAAAACTAAGAAAATAGAAACAAACGAATGTAAACATATTCCGACATTTTAAATGGGCATGGCACGCAAGCAATTAGATCATTAGCTAGCCAGTATATCATCATTTTCTTCCCGGGAAATTTCTGTGCTGCCTATTAACATAGATCTAACTACTATTGGTTGAATAGGTATTTTCTGAACTAATATAAATTTATGCATATTTTGTATGCGAATATAACACAATAATCCAGCTAAAATAATTTGCATATGTTAAGTTAGAAAAACGGTCCATATTTTGATGTAAAATTGATTTTAATCGTTTATGACTTGTTTCTTCAGGAGAGATGTGGGTATCTATCTAATAAAAGCAATAATTTCAATGGATGGTTAAACAATCACAAAAGACAAACATATAAACTTTCACCTAATATAGGCAACGAATATTTTGGCAAATAAAGAAATTTAAAAAAATCATTAAATAGTAAAAGAGAGAGACACTCTTTATAAACACAAAACTTCAGAATTTTTTGACAAAAAATAAGAGAGAGATTAATTTTTTTATATTTATGAATAGTAATTAGGCTTAATTATAAAAAATGGCAGGCACGTTGCTTCCAGGCAGAAATTGATTACGATTGGCAGTGAACGGGTTAATAAAGTAGTGATATCAACTTTTGTGCCTAGTCTAATCCCACTATATTTTTTGTTAAATTTGAAAGTTGATTTTAATTTCTTTTATTTATTATATTCCTGTATAAATCAAGAAATTTTGCTAAGATTTTTATAAAGGAGAAGTTGAAATATACAAAGATTGGTTAAAAATTAGAAAATTTTTCATTGACCCAGCAAATCTTACAATCTAGTCACACTTTTATGCCAGTCTCCTGATCTACCATATTTATTCTTAATAAAAATCATTATCTTACTGATTCTATTATTGAAAGAAAGTAGATATGTATTACTGTTTATAAATTAATAATAATTTTGTATTTTTAAATATCAAATAGTGCATAAATAGGCTTGAAAATATATATAAAGCAATCACATTCAATCATCATTGCACTAGTAACTTATCTTTTGACTACTGTAAAGTCCATCTTTATTTCTAACAAATCTTTCTTCTTTTTAAATTCTATTATTAAAAATATACAGATATGTTTGAATGTTCATATTTAAAAACACACACAAAATATTTTATCGGACTTTTACAAATAAGATTGGAAATCTATAGATTGATTTTTTTTTAATGAGTAAATAAGGCCACTACTACTATATGCATTAACAGTTAATATTAAATTAAAATATAGCAATCTCAGATATCAGCGGTTTGAATTCTCTGCTAGTTTAATAAATAAGGTATGATTATTTTGCAACTGATTTCAGATATGATATTTGAGCTTCAAGTAGATCAATTAAAAAGTTTAGATGTTCTGTATGAAACAATGATGTATTAGAAACTCAATAAAAATTATAAAAAATGATAATTTAAAAAATAGTTCTCTAAATCTATTAGTCCACAGCTGAGTTTTTTTTTTTTTTTTAATGTCAGTATAGGGATACTAGAGTCCAAACTAGGCTCTAGTATCCCTATTATTATCATTAAAATTTTATTTAATGATATTAATTTTGTTTTTATTAATTGATACTTCAATATTTTTGAAATATCAATACTTTATTTTTATTCTTTTGATACTTTTTTATTCAATACATTTATTTTGATATTTACTGAATATCAAAATGTTTTTCTGTCAATATTATCAAGTACAGTAATATCATGGAGTTATGTAATAGGTGGGACCAGGAAGCATATAACGTAAGTTAAAAATTACATAAGTCAGAGTATGTACAGATTCCCAAATCTAATTTCATATGTATTAAGCTCTTAACTGGCTCTTTATTATCAAGAAAACAACAAATTATAAAAGTTTTAATATATAGTTGTAATTAAAAATTCTTAATCAACAAATCAGCAAATGAATTATGTATATATACATTATATGCACTATGTAATTGTGAAATAAACAAGTGAGCAAGGAGACAGGATGAGAAGTTACGTATCTCCGAAATTACATAAGTCAGGATGTATCAACAAAATTGGACAAATTTAATGTTTGATAGAGAAGTTTTTCAATTACATATAAAAAAGCGTATCATTTGTCCTTCAATCTTTTAAATATTAGTGTTGATTGATATTGTTGAAAAGCTTAACTATACATTTTTACTTTATTTTTATTTTACATTTTACTCATTTAATTTTGCACACTATTGTTGCAAGAAATTTCATAAAATATGGTGATTTATTTACTCAAAGATTTTTGAAGGAATTTTAATTAAATTAAATGGCAGACAAAGGATAATGATATAGAGTAATTGCTGCAGTCAGACAAGAAGTTGACTAAAGAGGAATTGAAGGAACTAATCAGATCTAATGAGGAAGAGAATGATGACAAAGAGGACAAAGACTGCTAATGGCAAATAATCTCACAGAATTTTTCCTTGAAATTGATCCCAACATGGAGCAGAGTTATATATAGAGTTAGTCAGTGTTTCTCCAACTGTTTTTATGTTATGTAGGTTATGACCAGGGCTGGGGTGTCAGCAGGAAAATGTGCTGACATTGACATTTTTTTTTTTACCGACACTGACACGACACCTCTGACAGTAAACATGCACAAATGATTTTTTAGAAAACATTTTTATTCAGTATTTATTACTGAAAAAATTATTTATTCACTAAAAAAGAAAATAATTATTCAATACATTTTTTAAATTTAAAACTAATAAATTATGAGCAATGAGAAAGTTATTTTGCCGACGCACCAGCCCTGGTTATGACAATGGAGGAAGTGTGCAAACCATCCCTTTCTAGCTTTAAATTCAGATTGACTGGAACTCTGCCCTCACTTCTTGTATATTCTCAATGTTTTTTCATATATCATTGAACTATTTAAAGAAACTCTCTTTTGTGTTTGGTTCTTATCCAAATATTAAGTGCTTTTCCATCTGAAAAGGAAGCTTAATACTAGCACACTCGAGCAGGCCACTTTTATTAAGTAACACAAAAAACTTTATTTTAAGAAACGTTTTCGGCTACAGTTTGCCCTCATCAGCTTTAACATTCGATTACAGTTTTATTCTAGAACTTAGAATTTGTTTTCGAACATATGAATTCTTTACTATTTAAAATTCAAAGCATAAATTTATGATGTTGGGCTAACTATAAATTTAAATATAGAAATATAAACTAAACACAGATAAATAATAAACATATAAACATACAATTATAAATTTAGATTTCTTTTTACAATTTTTTTTTAACAGAATTTAAATTAAAGGTTTTTAAAATACAAGTTCTTATATAAGATTATTTTTTCTTTCGTCAAAAACCTAAGAAATGTATAATTATTCAAGGGGTTAATATTATTAACCATCTCTGGTTTTATCTTTTATTTTTTGTTATTCTGCCTCTGCCTTGTGTTATGCCTCAAAGCATATTTCCAGGGGTGCAGGAGATCTATCGACTGCCTTTCGTTTACTACATCTCCTTCTTTACTGCCTTCATATATTTTAATTTCTTCTGTTATTGCTAATTCTTTTATATCATTTACTGTTTTTATTACTTTTGCTCTCCCAATCTATTTTAATTTCGTATTCATACGCTCTTCTCGATAATGCCGTAGTTAGGAGCCCTTTCTTAATATCAGTCTCATGTTCTTTCAATCTATCTTTGAGTTTTCTTCCTGTCGCACCGATGTATACCTCTTTCTTTTGTTTATCTATATTCTCTAGGGGGATCTCATATACCCGTTTTATGCTTTCTTATATTTTCTTCTTCTGATGTCATTGATTGATGATTGTTTTTATATGCATTTATTTTTATTTATTTATAGTGTATTAAATACATGAAAATGAGTGGTAATGGAAAAAATATTTTAATAAAAATATAAATTCAGAATTAAAACATAACAATATTGAAACTTTGGTTAAGAGAGATAATTTCCTCTTTGGATCTGATCTTAGAACACATATACCCGTTTGTTCTTGCCTGCTGTATTTACCTTTCACGTTTTTCATAAATTCGAGACTGTACTAGGCCTTTTGTATGCCGGTTTCTTTTCTTTGAGCTTAATTACTTCTTGTACAGTTCTATATCTTCCTAGCTCTTCTGATATTACTTCAAAGTTTACTTTTTCTGCTTGCTTTGCAATGGTGTGGCTAAGACTCTCTCTGATTGTCTATCTTCTTGTTTATTTTCTCTACTTATCTTTATTTCTTTAAATGTTTTATTTACTAAATGTTTTGTATACCAATGTTTTTCTGCTATTCTTGTAACAGTTTTCAGTTCGTCTTTCAAGAACTCCTCAGTGCTGCAGTGTGTCAGCACTCTGTAGAGATAAGTTTTTATGGCCGCTTTTTTATATTTCCATTTATTGTTAGACCACCTAGGGATAATCACTTCTACGTTCGTAGGCTTTCTGTATACCTTCATTCTAACGTTATTGTTCTTGTAAAATATTTGTACATCCAGAAAGTGTATTTCATTTCCTTCTTTCTGTTCTAGTGTAAGCTTGAGGCCGTAGTCTTGGGTAGTGAAGCATTTTGTAATTCTTTCGATTTATCTTTCAAGTTCCAAATGACAAATACATCATCTACGTATCTAACATACATGGCTGTTTCCTCTATTATACTATGAACTGTTGTTTCTTCTATTGACCTTAGTACTAGTTTCACAAGAACTTCTGCCAGTGGGCTCCCTATTGGTACCCCTCCGCCTTTTCCATCCTTTTCATAATGGGATCATGAGGCATATAGGTAACTTTAGCATTCGTAGCAGTTCCATTAGCAACACTAGCTTTAATTGCATCTTCACTTTTTAATGGTCCTTATAGTTGTCTTGTTAGCATTCATTAGCTTGACCACTGATGCAGTACTCTCACTGCGCCCTAATCTTGTCATCACATCAAATTTTTTCTTCGGCAAAAACATGTTTTTAGCCCTTTTAGCTGGTTTATCACCACCAACTATGTTGTCCAAACATTTGGAGCAGATGATGATAAAAAAGAATAATCTATAAAAGCCAAATTAATACTCGATTGTATTTATTGCACACAAAACACACAGAAACATAAAACAACATTAATATGTACTTGAGAGAGACAAATGTGGGACTGATTTATTCCTCTCCTATTGAAAGCTATGTACTGTATGCATAGAAATTGCAAATATGTTCTTCTCCTAGAAAGTGTAATCTAAGCAACTTAAAAAGAGAACACAATCTCACTCAGATCCAAAACTAAAACCAACATTAGTCCTTTTTTTCCATCCCCTCCTTTCCCTCTCAGTGCAAAAATTCTCATTTTCTAAAATACAAAATGGAACATCTATAAATTGTTAATTTGCAGTGAAAAGTAATAATAATGATAAATGGAAAATAAGCATTTACAAAAGCATTTAGTGGCTGCTATCAAAAACCATATACAGGGTGGCTAAAATGTATGGAAACAGCTAAATATTTTGAAAATGTTTTATCAGAATTTTTTGAAATTACATTCTACTATTTGTATTTTTTTCAACTTTATATCATCAGTTGTTTTCAAGATTCAAATAAAGCTTCACTTATTTTTAAAAGGCACTAGGGGTCAATTTGACCTTATTTGAAACAAACATCACATTTTGTATTCCCGGTATTACTGTAAATACAAAAATAAAAAACACAACTAGTACCTCTTATTTATGTTTGCAAAGTAGGCTTTTATGGCATTTAGAATTACATAAAATGTTATTCTTTTTGCACAAACATAATTTAGATACACTTAGGCACAATGCTTAAATAAGTTTTTGAATAAAAAATGTTCTGTATTTAAAGTGAATTTAGCCTTATGTACATACTTCCACTGGCGTAGATTGCAGCCTTCCTTAATGAAATTTGTTTATCCTTCTGTATATCCTCTAAAGAGAGAATTTTTGCTGGCAAATATCAGACTCTGAGTGAAAATACATGAGAAATGAAGACTTCTGTTTTTATGTTTGCCATTTCAGGTTTTGACTAGGAAAAACTAGAAATTCCGGAGTTTGAATAAGAAATATTCAGCATTTTGAGTTTGGCCTAGGAAATACTAGAGCATCCGACCAGTGTTAGGACGTTCTCATTTTGACTAGGAAATTCTAGTATTTCCTGAATTTGGGTTTGTCAAATTGTAAAACGTTTAAACAGATCTACATTGATTTAAATGAAAGATTATTTGATGCAAAATATCATTTATAGGTTGTATGTGTTTATAGATTAACTGGCCATTTGTTTATCTGACCTGAGGTCTATCCCACCATAGGGACTGGACCTCAGGTCAGGAGGACAGGAAGTCTACTGTATTATATATCATCAGAATCCTTAGAATGTGTATTTTTAGAATATTTTTACCTGGTCTACGGGTCATTCCATGTCAAATCACCAGATTTTAAGAATTGTTCCAGGTCGACCACCTTCAATTTTGTTTAAATTTTTACTGAATGTTTCTGGAGGTCTTAAAAGAGGTCCTGCAAAATTTTAGCTTCATCCAACATATATTCATAACACTAGGGGTCCTCGAATGAAAGATGGTTTTGCAATGTGGAAAAATTTGCTAAGTTTTCACCAAGTTTGATGCTTTATTATTCTGCAATGAATATCATTTGGAATTTGGTATTCTGGGTCAACTTTTGGCACAGAATTCAAAAATGACAATACCAAAGGCTAGAATGCAGTATATTTTATGGAATTTTACCCCAAACTTTCTAATAAATTTTGTTGTTGCGATTTTAAGCCCAATTTTGATAACTATTTGCTAAATGGCAAAGGCGTTGCATGCTTTGATATTTGGGCAACATATAGCCAACTAGGCTGATAGAGCAGTCTAGAAGTGCCAACCCCATTGCATTCTTAATTTTTGTGTTGTTATTTAAGAAAGTTGCCTCAGAAATCTCGAGACATTAAATATGGTCATTTTTAGGGGCCAATATCATCCTGAAGGACACTTCCAATTTTATTTCTAATAACACCACTGGAAAGAGCAGATCTTGTTCTTTACAAATCTATGTTTCTTATCTTGGGATAGTACACTTCAGTCTCTAGGTCTTGCTTTAAAGATAACAATTTCAGTTGTCTGACAAGCACTTGTTTATTGTCTTCCAGCACACAGGCTGGTTCAGAGACCACTGCTGTTGCAAGCGAACATGCCTGGTTCTGTTAAGAGCAGGGTTGCAGAGTCAGAGTCGAGAGTCAGAGGTTTTTGGGTTGAGTCGGAGTCGGAATTTTAAACTGTCGGGAGTCGGAGTCGGACCTTACAAATTTTAGGAAGTCAGAGTCGGATTTTTTTAAAAGATGCAGTCTGAAGAAGGATCATTTGGCATCTGATTCTGCAACCTTGGTGGAGTTGTAATCTGATTTTTAATGTTGGGAGTCGGAGTTGATTTTTTTTTTAAAGTGGACTCGGATCATTTGTCATCCAACTCTGCAACCCTGGTTAAGAATAAAATTGGCAATATTGCAATCAAGCAAGCATTACTTTTATGGCTTTGTTGATTGACAGCCAGAAATTTCATTAATTATCTTTTGTTTAATGTGACATTATATGTTGGTTGTTTTTAATATTTTATTATGTGTAACAGTACTTTGTATTATTTTGCATATATATTTACATGGCTTTGTTTTACAGATTCTTGAATATATAAATTTACACAATAATAATAAGAGTTGTTAATAAAGTTTAATTATAGAAGTTGAAGTAACTGATTTTTTCCCAGTACAATTGGAAATGCTGATAATTCTGCCTGCCATTTAACAAGTTACAACCGAACCTGTTATGAGCTGTTCTGTTATGTTATGAGCAAAAGACCTTAAGCTCATAACAGAATACACTCCACATTGTCGGCTTATTAAAACCAGCTTTTAATAAGCCGACAATGTGGGGAGGGGATGAGGGAACCCCGCAGAGGATAGTACGGCCCCTATACTTGAAATAAAAGTACGTCCTACCTGTAGCTGAGATCTGCCGTCACCAGACATCTTGAAAAACGTTGATTCGAAAGCGGCGGGTCGAGATTATGGACTTGTTTGAACCGGATTTGAAGATACCTCCCAAATTTGTCTTCATCCCAAAGCTTTATTTTTGATCTGATTCGAATCTTTGCAAAGAAACCGTTGCAATCCCTTTCTATAAGAAGCACCATGTTAAATAAAAAGATCTGAGACCAATAGCACTGTTTATTGCTGACCAAATGAAAAAACTTTTGAAAATTTATGTTAAGCCAGGACAGAAGCTATGTTCAGAATGTAGAAAAGTTTAGTGATCAGCAGTAACCAGTGCAATTGGTCTCAGATCTTTTCACTTAACATGGTGCTTCTTGTGGAAAGGATTGCAATGGTTTCTTTGCAAAGATTCTAATCAGATCAAAAATAAAGCATTGTGATGAAGACAAATTTGGGAGGTGTCGTCAAAGTTAAGCACACATCATCGGCTTATCAAAAGCTGGTTTTCTTGAGTGTATTCTGTTATGAGCTTAAGGTCTTTTGCTCATAACATAACAGAACAGCTCATAACAGGTTTGGTTGTAACTTGTTAAATGGCAGGCAGAATTATCAGCATTTCCAATTGTACTGGGAAAAAATCTGTTACTTCAACTTCTATAATTAAACTTTATTAACAACTCTTATTATTATTATTGTGTAAATTTATATATTCAAGAATCTGTAAAACAAAGCCATGTAAATATATATGCAAAATAATACAAAGTACTGTTACACATAGTAAAATATAAAAAACAACCAACATATAATGCTTTGCAACCATCACATTAAACAAAAGATAATTAATGAAATTTCTAGCTGTCAATCAACAAAGCCATAAAAGTAATGCTTGCTTGATTGCAATATTGCCAATTTTATTCTTAACCAGGGTTGCAGAGTCAGATGCCAAATGATCCAACTCAGACTCCACCTTTTAAAAAAATCCGACTCTGACTTCCAACTCCTGGCAGTTTAAAATTCCAACTCCAACTCAACCCAAAAACCTCAGACTCCAGACTCTGACTCTGCAACCCTGCTAACAGGTGCAGATATGTTAGCTTGCAACAGCTGTGGTCTCTGAATCAGTCTGTGTGCTGGAAGACAATAAACAAGTACTTGTTGGACACAACTAAAATTGTTATATTTAAAGCAAGACTTAGAGACTGAAGTGTACTATCCCAAGATAAGAAACATAGATTTGTAAAGAACAAGATCTGCTCTTTTAGTGGTGATATTAAAATAAAATTGGAAATGTCCTTCAAGATGATATTGGCCCCCTAAAAATGACCATATTTAGTGTCTTGAGATTTCCGAGGCAACTTTCTTAAATAACAATACAAAAACTAATAATGCAATGGGGTTGGTACTTCTAGACTGCTCAATCAGCCTAGTTGGCTATATGTTGCCCAAATATTAAAGCATGCAATGCCTTTGCCATTTAGCAAATAGTTGTGACAATTTTAAGCCCAATTTTGATAAAATTTATTAGCAAGTTTGGAGTAAAATTCCAGAAAATATACTGCACTCTAGCCTTTGGTATTGTCATTTTTGAATTCTGTGCCAAAAGTTGACCCAGAATACCAAATTCCAAAATGCAAATTATATTCATTGCAGAATAATAAAGCATCAAACTTGGTGAAAACTTAGCAAATTTTTTCGTGTTGCAAAACCATCTTTCATTTGAGGACCCCTAGTGTTATGAATATATGTTGTATAAAGCTAAAATTTTGCAGACCTCTTTTAATGTATCAGACTATATCCTGTGAAAGTTTAAGACAAATTGAGGATGATCAACTTGGAGGCTCTTCGTAAGTTGACATGGAATGACTGACCCCTACCAGATTGCACATTATAAGGAAGCAATAAATTATCAGAAAGTCCTTGTTTATTTTTTTATAAAAAAAATTACTAAAATAACTTGCTCAGAAAATTTAGTATACAATGAAATTGGTAATATTCATAAAAAAAATTTTATCTGATATACTCTAAGTATACTATAAAATTTCATGATAATAAATTTAGATGCTGCAGGATCAAAACATTAAGTCATTACCAAGTAGATAAGTCATGTGATTTATTTGCATGACTACTACTAACTTTATATCTCATAAAGAAAATTATCTGTAAAGAATCACAAAATAATATTTAAAACAGTTATATATAAAACATAAAATAACACCAATATCAATAAATTATACAGAAATCAATCATTTTATTACAATTTTAAATAATTTTATTGTTCTAGATCCTGTTCTAGATTCTACCATATTGTGACATAGGCTAACATATGATGATGTGTATGAAAACAAAGCCAAAAATCACTTTGATTTATAACCCACACAGAGGTTCACCAGAGTAGCAATGGCATTTAATGATATACAATCAGTGGTTCTCAATCTTTTTGAACCCACGACCCAACATATTTTTTTGAAATCGTACTGCGACCCAATTGTTTATTTTATAATAGAAAATAAAAAAGGACTATTTTCTAAGTGTCAATAATAAACATCTTGATGAAAACATAGCAATAATAATAATTAAGTTCCAGGAACCGGATGGCTAAGGCAACCATCTATGGCTTTGTAACATCATTGCTGACTTCTGTGTCAAATGTATTGTCAACAGGATGACTGATTTGAATGCCTAGGTCTCAAACAACACATCTGTTTTCATAATAATATGTTATTCTAATGAGGAAAATTCAAAAAGGGGAATTGTGAATACATTAAAAATATTTGAACAGTAGATAAAATAAATTTAATGGTGCAGTGAATCCTTATTTAATGTTGCCTCACTAAACATCATTTAGCTATTACATTGTACAAAGACTAAATTAATTAATTAAAAAATTAAAAATTTTAAGGTAATGAAACTGAATACATTTGTCTTCATGATAGTCATGAAGGCAAATGCATGGATTCATGATAGATCTTGTTTGTGTATAATATATATACGTTTGAATTTATGTACAAATAAATATTTCTCTTAATGTGCTTGTTTTAGACAAATAATTTATAGTTAAAGGTAGATAATTTAAATTAAAAATGATTCAATGTGCTGAGCTATCAAAAAAAAAAAATATTTTTAAATTAAAACATTAATGATGATAAATAAATTAAATACATTAATCAGTTTAATTTTCAAAAAAGTTTATTTAAAAAATCAATTTAATTTATGCAAAATATTTTTTAGATTGAGGTCAAGAAAGTTAAATAATCTATATAGGAAATTAGCAAGAGCTGAAGAGACTTTAAAACTATTTTCCTTATTTGCTATATATTTTGGTAAATTTTTAATATAACACACAAAAATAATAGTTTCTAAAAAAAAATGTTAGATCATAGGTTCTCAGTTTATGCAATTGAGTTATGCAGTTTTGGAGATACATAAATGTGTTTTTTGTATGTTGAATTTTCATAAAACAAATGAAAATTCATTAAGCAATTTACTTTTTTGCAGAAATATCAGTTATAGCCTTAAATTTTCATATTTATGGATAAAGTATGCCATAAATTTCATGTAATCATTCTGATTATTAATGTGGCCCCATTCAAATATATATATGTATGTTTGGCTATATATATATATAATATGTTGGGCTTATATGATTTTTGACTTATGTGGTAATTTTTGGGATGAATTAACCATGTAAGTCAGGGACCTACTGTACTCAAAATTTAATTATACAGTAGACTCATGATTAACTGGTGTACTCAGGAAATGAATTTTCCAGATAATCTGAAAAAATCAGAATTATGGACAATATTTATTTAATATAAAAAATATGCAAATTGTATATACACATATATTCAAATATTTGATTATTTATTGAGAAAATGCACAAGAAATTTATTTGCAACACTGAGAAGTGCTTTCAAATTGCTGAATATAAATCAAAAAATATCATCATGTATATATTTAAAAAATATATTATTAGCTCTATTATAAAGAAAAAAAATCAATAATAACACATAAAACTAAATATTTAAATATAATAAAAGTTAATTTAAATGATCATCATCTTTTCTAGAAATATGCCATCTTATTTAATTTTTAACACGTGCTCTCTGCATTTATGATGCATTTTCTATTGAATCATTTCAGTTTTCCTTTATACAGTGTTATGAAATAAAATTTTAAACTATAATTATTAAATTGCTTTTATTTCTGTTTTAACAAATTACTGTATGAATATTATAATGTGTTTTTCTCTGACATATAACATGCAGTTTATACACAGTATAAAATTTTTATTAATCATATAATGTGTAATATTATATTTGATTATTTTTAATAATAAATAAATTAATTAATTTACCACACACTAAGAAGAATTTTTATCAAAGCAAAGATGGAATTTCATGATGATAAAGTGAAATGTTGCAAAGTGTGACCTCTGGGTATTCTTATTATTATTATAATAAATTAAAATGAAAGATAAAATGATTTTATTCTTATAATGAAAGTATCAATGACAATTATATTTTGGCTTAGAATCATTGCCATATCAGTGGATTAATTTTTCAAATGTCATTGACATTAAATAAGCCTGACTTTATGAATTATTGTGTATATTATTTTTCTAATGTAAGAAAATTATTTGTATAAATTTTGCAAATAATTTTTATTCTAATGAAAGTTTCAAAATTAAAGCAGAAACTAAAGAAAGAAATCTATGTATTTTTATATTTTTTATACAATAAACTAACTAATTTTATGTCAAAAATTTGTTATAGAAGAGAGATTATTTGAAAGAAACAAAAATAGTTCAACACTAGCACTAGTTAGCAGACAAAAATATTTCACAAATTTAAAATTACTTTGTATAACGCTTTTGGTACACCATCTTCAACATATTACAAAGTATAGAACATTTTCGAAAAATTGAATAAAACTATATTATGAAATCTATTCAAAAAACATAAAGAATCTTAATAACCAATATAAATATGTAACAAAATATTTTAAACATTAAAATAATATAATTAAAATTAAGTTGTTAAATACGTTTTTTTGAGAACTAAATTTTTTATTCAAAGCATTTCAAATTGTATATTATATATAACCAATTGTATATTAACAAATTGTTCAAAGAGAACCATATAACAAATTGTATATTATATATATTTTTACCTTAAATTATAAATAATATATATCTAAATTCTTAATTATATTATGCATACAATTGTTTGTGAAAAGTGTTATAAATTACTTATCACATATACTCAAGCTATAGAGATGTTCTCTGACAGTTTATCATTTAACAGATTCCTTTGCTTTTCTCTTCATAAAATTTTCAATGTTTATGTCATATATCTTTACTGTTTTGGAATAATTTAATTATTTTTGCTTCATCCCACTTAATACATATATTTTCTTCTTAAAATTTTCTTGCTAGTGCCATGCTCAAATTTCTCTGCATAATATCTCTTTCATGCTCTTTTAACTTGTTTTTTCAACTGGAATGAAAAATATATATATAATTATCCAAATTTAATACTTATAGATAAGACATGACTTTTTTGAAAAGTGGTCATAGGCAATTCCCCCTTTAGGGGGAAAGATAATTTGCATAAATACATATGTAAAAATTTAAATTTTTCATTAACTTATGTCAGATTTTTTTTATTTATAATTATAATAGGTCAAAGTAATAACAAAATCTTGTAATATTATTATTAAATTTTTCTTAAATCTTAAATCAATTTTTTAAAATGAAGACTTTTAATTAGTCTTCACTTTAAAAAATTGATAGCAAAAAAATTAATACTACTACTAATTAAAGAAATGAATATTATATACATATTTTGCAGCCGATTTTTTAATGTAACCATTTTTATAATTTATATATTTTCATGAAAGTGCATATTCAATTATACAGTGGTACCTCGCAATTCGATACTAATCTGTCGCCGAACTATTGTTGAATTGCAGGACAATATTTCCCATATAAGACCCTATAAAATAGATTAATTTGATGTCAGACTCCCATCCCACTTTCCCTAATGAGAGGTGAGAGATATACACTATATTATCTTTTTTTACTATACATATTTTACTATTGTTTAACACACTAAATTACAAAATACACTATTTTATACACAATACACACAATTTATCAACCCTTAGATGCTGGAATAAAGTTTTCCAGTATGAAGTCCTTTCTTCTCTATGTTCAATCAAGTGTTGTTCTTTCCAGAATTATTCCTCTGGTCAGTTCTCTTTGAATCCATTCTTATATTTCACTCAAAAAAATAACCATTACTGCAGACACACAAATATTTTACTTTTTGAAAAATGCAGAATTGAAAATTAACACAACACAAGCAAACACCAAAGCAGCCCAAAAAGAACTGACAAATAGCAAATGACATCACACGATTCCATGCAAGTGCATGCGTCAACTCGCGATATTCAAATGTCGAATTGCGGGACATCGAATTGTGAGGTATTACTGTACTAAAAGCTCCAAATCATGATTTTTGTTTATTATTTTAGGATTTTTTCCCCCCATATTGTATATCTCTTTCCAATCAGGGAGATTACTAAGGGGCGGGGCCAGTTCCAATCACGGGCTGCACCCATACCCATGGAGGGGGCCAGATGATGAAGGACGGGGATCACCTGGTCAGGCCCAGCATCCTGAAAAAACTTTTCAGGAGTTACCAGACCTGGGATGTGAACCCGGGTACTCCTGCGTGGTATGCCAACAGCATTACCATTTGGCCATCTGGCCGCTTTAAAAACATTAGGAAATTGCAAATTATTCTGGGAAATATAGAGGAATTTTTAATTGGTCATTACTAACTACCCTAAATATCTTAACTTAGCAACATTTTATCAAATATAAATTTAGGTGTGTTGCAAGAAACTTGCTATGTCAAAAGCATAGATATGTGCCATAGTTTATCCACTACTTATTATAAACATTACTTCACATACATAGTGTTATTTATTATACTATTGTAATTTTTTAACTGATATAAAGAAAATTAAATTTAAAATGTAAATTATAAAAAACATTATGAAATTTATAGAAGAAGGAAGGCATTTATCAGAAGATAAGGATAGATCATTAACAGGAGAAAAATTGACAGATGGTATTCAAGCATCTGCCAGTACTGGAAATCAGTTACATTCTTATCATGAAGAAGAAACAGGTGATAGAATTAGATGTGCTGGTGAGTCTGTTTACAAATCTATAAGGACTATTCTTAAAGTTCTGTACATAACTTTTAATATATATTATTATTTTATAGTTATCTTATTTAATTTCTGCTTTCTTCAGAATCAATAAAATTTTATTTTTTATTTGATTCTATGAAATATTTTATATTTACAAAAGCAATATTGATAATCAGCATATTGCTTATTATTCATGGTAATTTTTGAATTTAGCCAAACACACCATAACCTGATCTTGAGAGTTATTGTTTTTTTAATAAGCAATTTTTTAGTCATTTATTTATACTTCTAATAGTAGAAAAGTACTTAAATATATAGTATATTCTGAAATTGCTTTTAGTATTATGTTTATTTGCTTGATATATTTAGAAAAATTTTACTAATTTATAAATAACTTTTGCAGTTTGCTTTCTGGAAATCTTTTTCAATAATAGAATAATAAAATATTTTAAGATAGTAAATATATTTTTCAAAATTACCATATATACTCGTGTATAAGTCAAATGCCCTATTTTAAAGTTTAAAAATAATTAAAAATGTGAAACTCATATATAAGCCAACCCCCAATTTTCAAGTGTTAGAATAATATGACATTCATTGAAATAAGTCAATGATTTCTTTTATAATTTAAAAAATTTTTCAAATCTTATTCACTATTGAAATAAGGCCACTTACAAGGGGAGGCCATTGAAAAGTAACTCGTGTAAAAGGGTTTAGATCACTATGCCTTCTTTTTTAAAAAAATCGAGTTCAAGTGTCATGACACCGGATCGGTTTTAGATGTAGGGGAATCGATAAATTAATAAAATTTATATATTGCTAAAAAATAAGCATATATATATATATGAGGTTCACAAAGTAATAGTTTTCAAGAAATTGAGGAATTAGTGATTTTAAGCACACTGCTTATATATTGATACCTAAAAAATTAGAACCATTTCAACCAAAGTGGCAGCATAACATTTAAGGCGCTTGCCTGCGGAACTGAATGTTGTGAGTTCAGGTCTTCTTATGTATCTTTTTTTCAAGTGAATAAATTAAAATATTACTAACAATAAAACTTCAGTAAAATCAAATTTTTTTGTCATATTTAGATTTGGTAAAATCACTCTTCAATTATTGTTTGATCTCTTTCTTGCTTTATCTCACTCACTCTCATTCTAATTCTCGTAATTCAGTCTGCATCGGCTGTTTCTAATTCTCGTAATTCACTCTGCATCGGCTGATATGTAATATATCCCTTTGTGCTCAAAGCCTCTTTATGCATGGGATAGTAGCAACTCATCAAATTACTATATCCCACACATAAAGATGTTTCGAGCGCAAAGGGATATATTACATATCACCTGATGTACAGTGAATTACGACAATTAGAGTGAGTGTGAATGAGATAAAGCAAGAAAGAGATCAAACAATAATTGAAGAGTGATTTTGTCAAACATAAGTATGACAAAAAAGAGTTTGATTTTACTTGAAGTTTTATTGTTAGTAATATTTTAATTTATTCACTTGAAAAAAGGTACCTAAGGGAGACTCAAACTCACAACATTGAGGCGCTTGCCTACGGAACTGAAACGTTACACCGCTTCTTTCTTTTCTTTTGTATGGTAAGCTTGGTGGCTAAATTTTGATTGCCCCTTTCCACTAATCTAATATAGATAAAAATTAAAAAAGATTTAATTAATTTTAATAATTAGCAGTTACATCAATTTTATCTTCACACAACTAATACAATATGCACAAGTTTTATTTCTTAAAAATAACATTGAGTACAACAAATTTTCAATTGAATATTAAACAGTTAATTAGAATTCTTAATAAATAAGTGATTTATTAATTTTATTAATTTCACTAATTTTTTAATAAATTCAATCTTGCATATTATTTACCCTATATTTCTTTATTATTTGCATTCATTCTTTTAACAGTATAATATTATAAAAAATATGCATTTTTTTCAAAATCTTATTTATTTTGGCTAACTTAATACTTTCCCAATGGAATAACATATATGACATTTCAAGAAAGCAATTATGAAAAAACCTTATAACAGATTGATACATATGGTCCATCAAATTATTAATAAAATTATTTTCATATCTGGAATGATGTTAACCATACAGATCATATAAAATTGATTTCTGATGCATAATAATTAATTAATCAAATTTATTGAAGCTCGAAATTCTTTTAGTACATCAGTTGAGAATTTAAAATTATGAAATACATGTTCCTTATTTATCCAAAATTAATAAATAATTAAGAATTATTACTTACAATAATTCATAATTGTTGAATCAACTGATAATTGTTTACATTCAATCATCCGCGTTCAATCTCAACTCCCATCATTTTCACAATCTTGTTCTTTTTCTAGTCCAAATGCCATCTCTGGACAACTACAGAACCAAAATTGATGGAATTTTCGCATTTATTTTTAAAAAATTAATTATTATTAATGGATTTTTTGAAATTTATTAATATCTTAAACAACATTTCTAATAATAATACATAGAATTTATACCAAATTTACAAAGTGTAGAAATGCTTTAAAATTATTCTTTTTTTTTTTATTAATAAAAATTTAATTTTTTTAATTTTAAATTGAAATATCAATTTATTTTCAACTTCCCCATTAATAATATCAGGATGTCCATCGAATATCTAGGACAAAAGTATTATAGGCCTATAGATTATTATATAAAAAAAAAAACCTTATAATAATTTATTATTATTCAGCACTTCCATTTACTAAATTTATTCATTTAGCATAGAAATTCCCAAAACGATCAATATAGATTCCTGAGTTTAATGGAATTATGTCAGAGATTGCTAATATCTAGGCATCAACTGGGAAAAATAAATTTCTAGAAGTCAAAAAATTCATAGTTTAAATCAAATATAAAATAAATTTTACAGAGGTAGTTTCTATTCTTAATATAATATGGAAAGATAACCTGATGATCATCAGAATATTAGAATTATTGAATTTTTATACTTAGATTCACATCTAAGAAATATATCATATATATACTAGTTTTACTTGTTCTAAATTAATTGCTAAGCCTAGGCTATCATCTCTGAACTCTTAGTTCTTCCACTATATCATCAACTTCCCAAGAGATACAAACACACACCATTTATATATTTTAAATAGTGCTTAATAGATGTGCTATATTTCTCTAAAATATTATTATAAACAAAGTGAAGAAGAATTTTTGCCAAAATCCTGGTCCTAATAGGTACTCCTTGTATTTCTTTGTAGTATTTCTTATCAAACATGACGTATGATTCATAACAAACTATGTTTGCTAGATCTGTGTATGGCTGCACTAACCTTGCATCAGGGATATTTTCTAGTAAAAATCTATAGAATGTTAGACATGCTGGAGTAGCTATTCAAAATATATTATCAAAGTCTCATTTAAGAGTGGACCTACTTCAAATATTTTATCTATAAAGTATTCAAGGGAGGTTACAGAGTATCTATAAACTTTTAATCTCTCTGCACACTATTCTGCTTTTTCTAATTCAAATAAGGGGAACAGCATTTTTCAACTCTAGGCCTTATGCTATCAGGTACTTATAAATTTTTATGTAAGCAAACAATCTCGGATATACTGATTTGGGACCCTCCTTTTTGGAGCGGAATCCATTTTTTTTACTAGTTTATCAAATTTAAGCATTAGATTTTTCAGAGGATCAGTTTGCAATTTAATGGAGCCTGACTCTTGTATAAAAGTCATAATCATCAAGGTACACATATCCCTCTTTAGCAACACACTCAAACCTGTTTTTATGTGGTCCTTTTTTGTGCAGTTTTTTATGAGAGATTTTTTTTGTGCAGCATATAAAAAAAATTCCATCAAATGCATATTATGAATAAAAATTAATTAAAAATGTAATTTTAAAAAGAAAACAACAGAAGGCTGTCAAAATAACATGCAAATTGAAAAGAATCCAACACATGGCCCACCTGATATTACTGTACTTATACATATTGCACCATCTAGTAACAGTAGTTGATAACCGTCCTGTGATTAACGTACATACCTCTTCACCGGCAAATGTTCAGGTGTTGTAAATTCAATTTTTTCCTTGTTTGGAAAACCAATTTCTAGTTACATCGTGAGGTTTTTGAGATTTTGAGTTACATATTTTGTGTGGGACTTTTTTTATGCAGTCCCTATTTACCGCATAAAAAATTTTTTAAAAATATATCAAAAAAAAATCTTGAAAAATTTTTTTTTTTTTAAAATATCGCATAAAAAAAATATCTTGAAACTTTGTAAGCAACTATAAAAATAGCTGCTTACGAAGTTTCAAGATATTTTTTTTATGTGGTCCCTATCCCAGCACAAAAACAGGTTTGAGTGTATTATCTTCTTGTTTTAATCGCATAAAAAAAATATCTTGAAACTTTGTAAGCAGCTATAAAAATAGCTGCTTACGAAGTTTCAAGATATTTTTTTTATGTGATTTCTTTTATGTGGTCCCTATCCCAGCACAAAAACAGGTTTGAGTGTATTATCTTCTTGTTTTGTCTTCTTATGTGAGTATAATGTTATGCTCTCTCATCCATTCTTCTACTCTTTTCCTACATAGAGGTTCCTCCCTTCTTAAATATGCACCCAGTTTTTCTCATCTTGAGGTTATGGTACTTTTCTTAGTTAACTTTCATCTTAGACATTCCTTATCTTTCTCTTATAATGGAGATAATACCATTATTTGTTGCTATTTCTATAATTCTGCTGCATAAGCTGGGTCTTTCTCAAAGATCTCTTTAGCATATGCCAAAACATATGCCAATATGTCAAATGTCCATATTGTGTAGTGTTGAAGATAGTTATACAAGGTGTGATCAAAAAATACGGGGACTTTTCTGATAGAGGGCAGGCAATACATCGTACTTTTTTTTCCCCCATGTATATATAAAATATTAACTTGAATCAAAATGAAGCTGTGATGAATCTTGTCCTTACCTTACAAGGAATAGTCTTAATGACTCTAATATATAACTTCCCTTTCTATTATTATTAAAATACTCCCTTTACTTAATTATTATGACATTTTAATTTCATATTTCTCCTATTGGTAGATAAATTTTGTGGAAATGTTCCCATAGCCAAATATGTTTGGATTTTGTATCTGGGATTTGTCTGTTAACAATTTCAGCATTAAATTCCAGTTTTGATACAATCCTAACTCATTAGTAAGAAACTTGTAGCCTAAACCTATCAGAAAATTAATTTGATGATATTAACAAAATCATCTGGTTAATTAGGTTACAAATTTAAATAAAAATATATAATAAAGGTTCTCTTACTATAAAATCAAAATAGTAAGTATAGACACAATCAGTAAGATTATATTGTTTATTAAAAAACATTATTGGTTATCCATGTAGCCTGTTTCGGTTAAAATACAGGTTTACTATCTAGCTCTCTTCCTATTATTAATCAGGAAGATAATCTAAAAGATTGGCTTTTATATCAACAAATCTTTTGTATGAAGAGGATTGAATATCTTAAGGTCGGTTCCCACTAGAGTCCATTTCCGTCCATCTCCGTTTGGGATTCTGCGCAATAAAGTCCTTACTGAACTGCGCAAACTTGGTGTCTCCGTCCGTCGGCACCGAGTTTGCGCAGTTCAGTAAGGCCTTTATTGCGCAGACTCCTGGACGGAAATGGACTCTAGTGGGAACCAACCTTTATCCTTACATTTCAACAAAGTTTTACAAAACTTTATTAAAAATACAAATCTACAATAAGGAAGTATCCATAAACTATGCCATGCTATTTGGAATACTTTTTGACCCTCTCCCTTTCATATTTTTCATCACCCCATGCTTGACCTCTGATCATGACATAACAAATTTAGACTTCTGTTTAAAAATTTTTCTTCAGTTTTATATAAAAACAAAAAACAATATTTAAAATAATAGAAATTAGAAATTACTTTATACTGGTATTTCGTTACATTTGTTCTTTAACTTCCAAATAAACTTTCAAACAAATTTTCTAACAACTGAATATAAATGTCTTAGAACTAGATGTTTTTCATTTTATAATAATTGTATCTTCAAAAATGTTACATTACAGTCTTTATTTTTCAAACAATTAAGCATAAATGTTTTATATATTATAATAAAAAGTTTTTTTAGTCAAAAAGGTTTAACGCAGTAACCATTTTTACAATGTGATGTCACAATTTGCTTGACTCCTCCTCATTTATTTATCACATATCTACTGTACCAGATATGTTAAATTCATAGTGTGTGGAATTATTATATATTTCCTCAGCATTATTATATATCCTTGGCATTTTTCAGTGCAGCCTGCTGCATTGCTATTAACAGTTTTACCACCATACATTTTATGTATATTAACTACTGTATGTATTTATAAATACAATAATATAGAAAAACCTGATTAGATAAATTTAAATTGTATTTAATTTATTTGAAATATTTTCTTTATTTCACTTAGCAAATGCCCCTAAATTTTTTAAATATTATTCTCCTATATAACAATTATCATTAAAGTCTATTATCCTATGTGTTATCTATCAAAGCCTAAACAAAAATCAGGAATGCAACCAATTTAATTGTTTAATGGCAAGTTTCTCAACTTTACTTTTTTTTTTTTCTTAAGCAACCCTCTCAATATTCATTGTCCTGACATGGTCCTCACGAGATCTGAGTTTGACATCCCTGTACTAAATTCCTCCAACTATATGATGTAGTTTATGGATACTCTTTAACAATTAATATCTTGAGATTTATTTTATTAATTGTAAAAATTGTAACTTAAAATCTATATCCAATATTACATAACTTTCAAAACTTTATTTCATTATACATTTCCATTCCAAAAATCAGCCTAAAGAAAACAGTTTTGGAATCATTATTATAGGCAGTTCAATAAAGTATACAGTTATTTATTTTAAATTACATAATTATAAGTAAAATAATAATTAAATTTAATTATTTTAGTTATTAGAAAAGTTATGATTCCCATATTACAATTCCCACAAGTATCAAAACATATGACTAATAATATGTTATATTTCTGTCTTAAATTTAGTAATGATTAAGACATTACAGAAATATTTAATTTTATTATGACATTGATTTTAAATTAGTCTGATTGTCTCTATGTATTCTGTTCCTAAAATTAAATTTATGAAATATAAAACCAGTTTGAAATTACTTAGCATTTAAAATTACCATTATATTATATGAAA
The DNA here is from genome assembly GCA_000484575.1 of Olivierus martensii. NCBI lineage: Eukaryota > Metazoa > Arthropoda > Arachnida > Scorpiones > Buthidae > Olivierus > Olivierus martensii. Next base: position 109,309 of record AYEL01076806.1, read on the forward strand.
GTGAATAATTTTTATAGAATTAGAAATACATAATTATGTGTTTGCTAAAATGTTGTTTATAATACAGGCTGTATTGGAAACATATGCCTGATAACCTAAAGAACAAGATGTATTTGGTAAACAAATAAAAAATTTCATAGAAAGAATAGAGAGAAAAATATATGTTAAGTTATAGCCTTTTTTTTCCTGAAATGAATAGGTAAAAAATACTGTCAGAGTGAAACTTTCTAAGAATTATAATACTACTTTTTGCTAAAATGTGATGTAAATTAGATTATAGTTTTAAGTAAAGTTTTCTGAAAAGAGAGACTCATTTGTATTGATATATCCTGACAAGTGTTTTTGCTTGTTAAAGCAAGAATAACAGAACAGCAGTTTGTAGCTTTATGTTTATTTAATATTTTTGTTAACATGTAAGACTATTTCTGAAATTTGGCCAGTTGTTTTGAATACATCTTGTATATGTATACATTAGTTATGGAAATTTAACTTTTAAGAATTTATAAAATTTACTATATACAGATAGTCCTTGATTTACAAGTGCTTACTGACACAAATATTAAGTATACCTTATAATTAGTCAATGCAATAATTTCAATATGTTAGCAGCATCTATTTTCTCTCTGCTTTTGTTTCATGTATATAAATTTAATATAATACTGTATTGTTATAATGAATAACACTAATGAGTGATAGATAGATGCAGTATAGGCATAAGGTATTTCCAACTTATAACCTAGCTATTGGAATAGTACTCAGTTGTAAATTGAGAATTATCTGTACTGCTATATAATATAATAAATTTTATAAATCATATTTCAGGCAAAAGCGGAATTTGAAAAATTAATAAGTTCAGTTGGAACTGGAAAACCATTAACTCCAGAAGGGATTCGTGTAAATCCTATAGGTAGATCTACAGGTCCAGCAATGAAATTATCAGAAATAAGTTTAACAACAAATCCAGCAATTGTTGAAAGATTTAATAATTATAAATCAGAATTAAATGATTTCACTGGTTTTATGCTTGGGATTAAAGATAAAGAAATCAAAACAGAAAGCTATCGTAATCCATTTGATATTTCACGTCGCACATTATTGGACCAGATAGCACGCATGAGAGCAAACTATTTACAATCTTCTGTTAATCATACTCGAATACAAGATGATGGTGAGTATATCTTTTAAATATGGAATTTTGGAAGAAGAATTAATTTTTTTTTATTTTATAATTAAGATTTCATATATTGGAGAATAGAGTTGACTAAAAAGAAACTAGATCCAGTGAATATAATAAACAAAAAGTTAGCTGCTTAGCCATTATTATTATTATTATTATTAAAAAATATTTTCAGACTATGCCTCAGATGTAAATAATATAAAAATAAAAACGAATTATGAAATTTAAACATATGCCTATGCTCATATAAGGATAATATAGAAAATAAACATTTTATAAAACATAGATTACATAATATAAAAATATATTAAAATTATAATATTTAATTAATATATGTAAGTAATCTATTATTAACCTTATGATATCTAGTTACATGCACTTTAGTTTTTGTGGTATACTGATATTTATCAGTTTTATAAACATTGATAACTGATTTAATAAAATTTATGCTCTTTTTGTTGAAAATAAAAAATTTAAATTCATTTACAGATCAATTACATAGTTTACCTGTTAGTCAAATGGGTAATTATCAAGAATATTTGAAACGAATGCCAACACCACTTCGTGAAATTGAATCAACACCTGTTCGGCAACATATGTTTGGAAATCCATTTAAGATCGAAAAGGTAAATTTTCATTTAAATATGATTAAAATATGCTATTTTTAGTGTTTTATTCCATATAATATTATTTTTTAATATTTGCTTATTGTTGTATGGGATATGAGAAAGTACATTTTCACATGTAATTCATTTTTTAATGAATTATTTAATTACACTAAATTTTTTAATATGCAGGTCATTCTTGACTTATCATCATTCACCTTATAATATTTCAATCTTATGATGGCCCTTACAGTATTCTGAACTTGGCTATTATCATAGCATATTGGCTAGAAATACTTTTTTGTTTTATTAAAAATGTAATAAAGCAAATTTTTTACCATCTTGGGGATTCAGGTTCAATTACAGATGATTTTACATCTTGAAGTCCAGGTTCAATTTTAGATTATTTTATAATCTCAAAGATCTGGATCAAATCCAGATAATTATACCATCTTAAAAGATTCATTATTCTATTTTCTATTATTACTACTAAAATTATTAACATTATGGGTCATTTTTGACTTATGATGGGATTATCAAAACATAACACCATCATTAATAGAGGACAACTTGTGTAATAAACTGTTCATATTTGTGTGTGTTATGGTTTTGGAAAATAATGGGGATGTTAAATTCTTGGATTTCCATTAGAACCAGATTTAATAAATTCAAATATTTCTGCTCTCTTTGTAATTTCATCTTCCTAATTGACCATACCTTTGAACTCCTGAAAATTAAATGATATCACATTTGAAATGTTGCTTTATTTCTGTATGAATTCAAAAAATTCTAAAACAATTTAATACTATTTTATCTGTAATTCCTTCATTGAAAAATCTTTTAGTTGCTGCTAAAATTTAGAAAATAAAAGATACTAACTTAAATTCATTTTAGATTACTTCAATTGAACTAATACCTGTTACAGACTAGACAGCTTAAAGTACTTTAATGTCGAATTTAACGAAATAATGCTTTCCAGACACGAAATATTAAATTACATTAAGAGTTAAAGTACTTTAAGTTAACGGATTTGCTTAATTTTTAATGAGGAGAAGACAGATAATTTCTCTCTCTTTTTTTATAAAAAATGTAACAAAATCATTAAAAAGTATGAAAGTTTCCCTTATAAATCATTTTATAAATTGAAGTCATTAAAATATAAGGAAGTTACTTTTTTTAATATAAATCACTTAGCGAGTTAAAATAGCCTATACAAATTATACAATATAATTATTTTTAATTCTTGTAATACTGATGCTGATAGAAATGTATTATCTCTTTGTTAGTTTGATGTATCACTTAATTTGATATAATTAAAAAAAACTTATCTAAAAATTCTTAAAATAAGGTGGAACATGAAATATTTTCTTAAAATTTCTCGTCAGTGTAAGACACTCATATTTATGGAACATCTGTATTATTGAATAAAAGCGATTTATCACATAAACTTCGCAATTTTATGCTATTTTATCGAATAACACGTCGTATAACATAAATATTGTGCGTAACAAAGGAAAACATGAGCATAAATTCAACAGTTTTACCAGAGTTGCGACAGTTTATGAGTAACATAAGTTAACAACAAAGTTTAATGTGTTTTTTTTTATTATTATTGTTTATTTCTAAAACTTTCATTCAGCTTCCGTTTTTCTTTCAGAATGAATCATAAAGTTATTTTGCAACTCTCGAATTGTGTCACATATTAGAAGAAACGTATTTCTAACGAAATATTTTAAACTTTATATTATGGTTTTTGTCTTTGGTTTTTCTGAAATATAGTCATGTTTATATTATAATGAAAAATATATGAAATTTATTTAAATTAAAACAGAGATTGCATCAATATAGAAGAAGAAGAAAACGTAGAAAATCGTGAAATTGAAAAAATCGATTATTGTATAAAAATAATGGATTTAAAAAATATATATTTAAACTAACTAGATAATATCTAAATTAGTGTACAGAAGAAAAACAGTATTTAATAACAATAATCTAATGTTCAACATAATTTGGCTCAAAATTCTGTAGTAGAATCAATTTATATCTCAATTAAACAGAAAAATATCAAATTTTACTCCAAAATCTGATATTTTGCTATTTATATAAGACTTAAGAAAGATAAGATGGGCTCCACTTCACTCTAACAGCCATAAAAAATCATGAATAAACTAAAATTATATAAAATTTTTAACATACCTATTTTATTGAATATTTATTATGTAATCACTAATTAACATATACAGGAGATCCTCTAGTTGCGAACATAATTTGTATGTAACTTTTTCTCGTAAATCGGGTTGTTCGTAACTCAGCTGCTGCTGCTATTTTGGCTCCAAAAGTACTGAAATAACTTTATATGCTATATATTGTAATATATTTCACAATTGGACCAATTAAAAGTTTCTTATTTCACAGATTTTAATAAAAAGTCATTAAAATCTGTGAAATAAGCGATAATTCATAACGGTGGTGATTACACCAAAAATTCTTTGCTTTATATAAAGCAAAGAATTTTTGGTGTAATCACCGCCATCTTAAAATATTGCTATATTATGTTAACCAACTGTGTAAATTTTACATTAAATTGTTTGCTAGAGCATTTTGCTATCATATACATAAAATTATTGTAGAGATTTTTAAATTTTTTTCAAATTTGAAAATGAAATTTCACGTTTGTAATTACGAATGTTCGTAACTAGAAGAGCGCCTTTATTTCAGTTAATCAATGATAAAATAATTTATTAATAAATATATTTATGCATTTATTTAAAAATTTCCACTCTTTAATTATCATTAAACGGATTGTATTAAAACGTGCAGTTATAATTTTTTAAAAAATATATATAGCAATAAATAATTATTTATTTTCTTTTTCGATGCTCTTTAATTATCATTAAACGGATTGTATTAAAACGTGCAAACAGTTATAATTTTTTAAAAAATATATATAGCAATAAATAATTATTTATTTTCTTTTTCGATATTGTTAGCTATTGGCATTGATAAATAATTATAAAATATAATAAGAATTTCTCAATGTTAAATGATTTTAACAGTATATATTTTATAGCGAAATTTGAGTGAGTATACTGATATATTTACAATTAGTAATAAATTATATTTGTTATCTAGATTCGTCGTGCCTGATAGTTTACTTCATCTTAAATATGATGGGTAAGTAAATATTTAATATAACAGTAAAAAAATTAATCATATAACATAAATTTTTAAGCATTGGCCAGAAAAAAAGGACGACAAATGGAATTTATCGAATGACTCCAAGAATTCAGTGATTTCAAGATTAAAATCGAATCCAGTGAAATCTGTAAATAAACTTCTGAAAAGGGACAAAATATTGGTAATCCAGGAATGGTATTTGCAATATGTGTTTAGACGGACATTATGTGTATTTTTGCGAATTTGATTCGAAGATGGTATAGAAAAATCAAAGATTCCTGTTTGATATGTTCTCATTGGATTTCTATAAGAACAAACCTAGAGAAATTACTGGAAGTTAAAAGATTTATAGTCAATTCGAAGTTTATTTTGAAGGATAATTCTGAACAAAGCTCAAATAGGCATTCAGAAAATGCTAAAGTGATGATTATAGATCAATGGGTATCTGTAACAACTATATAAAACAGAACTTTCTAATTATGTTCATGCTATGGTTCAATTATGGTATAAAAAGATATTTTCTCAATGCTGTTTCAGAAGAATTCTAAGCAAATGGCTATCAAATAAAACTTGTAATATTTCTATCTCAATGTTACAATAATGGTTTGCAAAATGCTTAAAGAGAAAAGAAATTTTAATTTATCTATAAATAAGTGGGTGTTGAAAATATCCAAAAATGGTATCAAGTGCAAAGCATTTATTAATTTTTATCCATCAATAATTATGAGCCACTATGAATTTAAAGCACTTTCCGGTGGAATTTCCACTAAAAAATAGAGATTTACTTTGAATAAAAATTCGTTTGAAAGCAAGTCTACATTTTAAATATTGAAATTTGGTGTCGCAATTATTTCTGTTCACAACTTTATTCAAATTAAAGAATATATATGAAAACGAAAAATTTGGTTTGATCTCCAAATCACTTTGTACCTATTCAAAATAAAAGCATTTAAATCTATTAAATATCTCAGAAATGAAAAAATTTATATAATCAAACAACAGATTGATTTTGGAATGTCTGTAAATAAGAAAATGGTGCTTCCGCTGCCTACTCAAAGAATCAATACCATTATTATTTGCAATTCAAGATCATTGTTTGAAGATTCAGAAATATTATAACAGATTGTGTTATATAAATCTATGGTTTTGTGCTGCAGTTCGGATCGATTAGTGATGGTTCAAAAATGCAACCAAAAACAAATGTTCTTCACTTATGTGAACAGAAAGATGAGAATGAAAATAATGATGGATATTGCACACTCTCCAAGATTAAATAAAATATTTTTCCTGTGCATAACCATACTGTGCACATTAAGAAACAAGAAAACGTGTTCATTTTCTGAAGGAAGAAACAATAGAATTAACAGATATTTTGAGCATTTACAAAGAAATGAAATAGCCAAAACGATCCAAAATTGGTACAAGACGAAAGCTAAAACCAGAAAAATTAATATAAAATTTAACAGTGCAATTGATAATATTCATAAATGGTACAGAGTAGTTTCCAAATCTGAAAGAAAATGTATTAGAAAGCATTGATAGTGAAAATTCTCTCGACGGTTTAAAAAATTTAGCAAAAGAAAAATTCCGTTTAAAATCTAGATCATTAAAATTACTGAAGCAATGCCCTTCTGGAATGTCTTCTGACAATCAAAATAAGGAATTTAAAATATTTAATAAATTCGAAACCAGCAGCAACATTAGCAATTAGTATAAAATCAACGAATTATTTTATGAAATCTTTAATGGAGAAAATTCATATTTGTCTATTATGAAATGGTGCACATTCCTTTTCCACGAATTAGAAGAATTGCAAAACATCTGTGGTTATTCACAAATCATGCAGGAAGCCATTTTTCAAAACCTTGCTTATTATGAATGCAGTGAAATAATTGAGTATATACTGTTATCAATTGGTACAGAAAAAATTCTCAATAATACAAGATCAAAAATTGGTATTCACGAGTGATGAGTTGGAAAAGTTGCTTAGAAATTTGGAAAATTACCAACGTATCATAGTTGGCAAAGACTTCTTAAATCTGAAATTAAGTATGTTGTATTTAAAAAATTGTTTGTGGATAATGTGCCAAATTAAAAAAATTTCCTTATGGCCGAATAAATCTCTATAGTACATCAGTTGGATTAGGTAGAGGTTTTAATTAAAAAGCGCAGCCATGCAATAAATGCGATTGAGAAATGGTACGAAAAAAACAAAATCAGAGAATAAATTTCAGTTGGTATGAAATCTTATGACCTGCAAAAGAGGAATATTCGTGTGAGGTTCTGGAGACCCCCAAACGGCACTCCCTTGTCTTATAGAAATAATATGAAATTCTAGTTACAAACATTCATATTTATGTTCATAAGTATGAATGTTTGTAACTAGAGAAGCACTTGTATAATTTCTTTATACTATAAAAATATAAGCAACTGCATATATTTTTAAAATATAAAGAAATACAAGCAATTGCTATAATAGGTCAGATTTCTAATAAATACAAATTATATAAAAAGCATAAACATATATAATAAATAATATAAACCCATTTTCAAATTTTTAAAAAGATATTGCAGTGTCCCTATATATCTCCATGAAAAAACAAGAATGTTTGGGAAAGTATTACGTATTTAAAATATTTTTACATATATATACATTAAATTATTTTACATACGTTTTTTTCTAGTTCTTCATTTTTTTTACTTAATGTTAAGTTTTCCACTTCCAAATGCGAATTGAGAGACTTGAATTCTTCTAATTCTCTAATACGAGATTTTAATCTGAAATGAAATTCAAATAATTTTTAAAAAATAAATAAATATTTCATTTCTTAAAACATTCTGATAATTCAGTGGTTGTATATTTATATTAATTAAACTGAAAGCAAAAATTATTAAAATAAAATCATTTAAAAAATTTCTGCTTTATTAAAATTATTTGCTCATTAATAATTTATTCAAAATATCACTACTTTGAATAAGTTATTAATGAGCAATGTTTGACTTAGAGAATTTAGTGCTTTCACAAGTGTAAATTTTATCTTAACATAGCTGCATCCAGTTATAATAATCTCTAGGTCAAATAACCTGATCATAAATATCCAGAATTAAAAATCTCTGAGGAAAGACTTTTATTTCCTCCAATTTTTTTTTTTTTTTTATCTGTTGCTAAACTAATCTCTTTCCTCTCTAAGATAAAGTTTATGAGAGCTATTGGCAAAACCATCACACATTATTCATTCTTTCATATAAAAAAAAGAATATTCAAAATTATATTTGATTCTCAATTTTATTAGCATTTATAAATATGAAATTAATATAAAATTATAGAATTATAAGATTAGCCAATAAGTCTGGTAGTTTTTGCTGACAGGTGGCTGGAGGCATTGTGAAATTCAAGTAACTTCAGTTCAATCCTGGAGTTCATTCATTCGACAGAAGACACTTCAAGCTTATTTTTTCAAAAAATTGTTTGCATATTTGTTAAGCGTTTTATTGTGTGTTAATTTAAAAATGGAAAATCAAACATTTTCGACATATTTTGTTGTTTTATTTTAAAAAAGGGAAAAATGCAACACAAGCACATAAAAAGATTTGTGATATTTATGGTGAAAATGTTTTATTGGAAAACATGTGTCAAAAGTGGTTTGCTAAATTTTATTCTGATGATCTTAACATTAAAAATGCATCATGCTCAGAAAGACCAGTGGAAATCAATAGTGACAAAATAAAGGTGTTAGTCAATGCAAATTGTCACTACACAATACGCAATTAGAGTTATAAAGAAGTTCATCTGGTTAAACACATTACCATATGTGATTCACTTTGGAAACATGAGGAAAATGATCCATTTTTGAAACATGATAAACAGGCAATGAAAAATGAATTGTCTACAGTAACAGTAAACAGAAAAGATTATGAAGCAAGCATGATGAACTGGCCCAAAGCATTTCAAAAGCAGAGCTTCATCAAAGAAAGTTATATTGCCAATTTGGTGGGATTGGAAAGGCACTTTTTTTAACTGCTTCCAAGGAATAAAATGATTAATTTGAGTGTGTACTGTTGACAACTGAATTGAACTAAGTAATATCATTCATCAAAAATGTCCAGAATTAGTGAATCACAAAGGAATTGTTTTTCTTAAAGATAATGCCAGACCATATACATTATTGGAGACTCACCAGAAACTGTTGCAACTAGGATGGGATTTTATCACATCCTCTTTATTCATCAGATCTTGCACCATCAGACTTTCAGTTATTTAACTCTCTTCATAATTCTTTAAGAGGAAAAAATCTTTGATTCTGATGATGATATCATATATTATGTGGATCAGTATTTTGCTGCAAAAGATAAGGACTTTTTTGAATGCGAATTTATGAAGTTGCCAGAAAGATGACAAAAAGTAGTGGATCAAAATATTCAATATATTGTTGAATAAAGTTGTTGTTTAATATTAAAAAGTTTTGAGTTATTTACTTAAAAAAACTGCACAGACTTATTGGACAACCTAATAATTCAACCTATTTAAAATAATCAATTTTCTGAAAAAATTTGTTACTTTAAATATTGCTCATTATGTTGTCAAGAAATCTGTTTACAATTGTATTTATATTTGTGTGCATTTGAATTTAATAGTGATGAAAAACTGATTAAATTGCAAAGGTGTATATAATGAATTGAATAAGCAATTATTTTTGAATAATTGAGAATAAGTATAATAATTATTTATGAGATTTTTAACAATTGACAGATTTGCAGGTGTTTTTAATTTACAATAATCATTACAATAAGTGTTCAATCAGTAATTAATCTTTTTTGGCTTCTATTTTGTTTATACAAGACACCTCTAGAGCTAGATGGCAGAAGCTGAATAAAGACCTCACACACTAATACAGAAACTTCCTGAGACTTATATAGGTGGAGAACATACCCTATATAGTACTAGTGTATCACAAAGATGTAAGTGTAAAAATAATTATATTAAAGAATAAATACAAATTGACTGGATTAATGTAAAGCAATCATTATCCTGGAATATTCAGGTTCAATTCAGAATATCATATCTCCAGTTTTTCAGAGAATCTGGTCCAGCTTGTTATATAAAACTAATCTAATAAGCATGTTAAATACATGTATAGTGAATCTCTGGAAAGTTGAGCTCTGAACCACAAAATCTATTCTTAAAAACAGGGAGAGATTGAAAATCAAATGTGCTACCTTGTGCTGTTAACAGCTAGAATCATACAATAAAATAATTACAATTTAATCTTTGTCATCGTCTTTGTGTTCATCAGTACTTTTGTCTTCAGTTCAAGAAAATACAAAATGTTATTTGGAAAAGAAACTAAAGGAAATATTTAGAAAAGAAAAAATTCTCTCTCATGGGTATGTTCATGGGTCTGTCTGTCTCTCGCATTAAATTACAACAAAGCCCTGTTAAGGTTAGGATTAGGTTTTAAGTTTGAACCTTCGTTAGTTTTATTCTGTACTATTTTCTTTAATTTATGTTTAAATCTGTTTTCTATATTATATTGGGATATGTCAATGTGAGCACGAAATAACTCCGGAGCAAAAGTGCTATGTCGAAGCTATATTTTCATAATAATTCTTGAGTAATAATTGTGTTACATATTACATCAACAATAATGGTAATAATGTGCTTTATTACTTCAGTTAATGAATGATAATCTAATAAATTGACCGAAATTTTATTTAAAAATTTAATATTTAAATTAATTCAACAGAGATATAAATTATTTAATCGAAACTGTTCAGAATTCTTAATATTAATTGGTAAATGTTTACACAATCCAATGCAATATTGAAATTTGTCATTTGATATGTTTGTTTGTCTCCATATTCCTTTCATTGGAGAAAATTAAAAATTAATTTTTTTATATTATAGACGTATTCATTTAAAAAGTTGCAAGTATTTAATTTTTATTAATTAAAATTGCAGCTTTTAACTGAGGAAATTCTTTTTTTTGTGTGTGATTATTAATTTAATTACTGTAATTAAAAAATTATAAAAATGAATTTAATCATTATTTTATAGTAATCTTTGAAGTTTAAAATAATGGAACAAAAACTTTTTTATTAATTAAAAGTTATTGTTTTACATTTTTATATTAAAAATCATTAATTTTTGTGAGTTTATTAACATGTAGCATATAGCAAGCACATAAATGTCTATAGAATGCTCTGTTGCGCATAAGTGTACTCCCTACAGATATTTATGGGTGTTATGGTATTAATGCTTACATATGTAAGGACCAATATTCAAGTGTTAGATCATTCCTTATTATCCAGTATACAGGTCTATTAACTTTAAGAGTGTTATTGTTGCATAAATGTATAACAATTACACTTTTAAAATTAATAGATATGTATGTTAGATAATAAGGAATGATTTAAAATTCGAATGCTCTAAAATGTTCAATTCTAGAGGTATCTTGATGATGTCAGATTAATGATCAAAGCGAATACGTATATAAGTTAGTAAAAACTCTAAGACACGAGTATTCTTGCAATGTATAAAGTTAGTTAAGATGAATCGATCACGTAATCTATTCTATTATTTGATATTACCTCTTTCTGAAAATTCAAAATTAACAAATTCGGATCGATATTACATTAGTAATAACGCTTGATCCCCTGAGAATCCTATCATATAAGTGAGTTTCATTCAAACTGGATGGTATTACGATCGTTTTGATAGACTGACACCAGATAGTTATGTATAATATTGATTATTTTTAAAAAAGTTGATTCCCTAGACTGTTTGAATAATATTCTGTATGCAAATATTATTCAAACGAGCAGAATTTACGCGAAACATTGCCTCGAAATATGTGAAGATCATTTATTATGTCAGTAATATGTCACAAAATTGCGCTTGATCCCCTGAGAATCCTATCATATAAGTGAGTTTCATTCAAACTGGATGGTATTACGATCGTTTTGATAGACTGACACCAGATAGTTATGTATAATATTGATTATTTTTAAAAAAGTTGATTCCCTAGACTGTTTGAATAATATTCTGTATGCAAATATTATTCAAACGAGCAGAATTTACGCGAAACATTGCCTCGAAATATGTGAAGATCATTTATTATGTCAGTAATATTGAACTAGTAGCGATCATTTTCAATAAATGTAATTTTCTAATAAGTCTTTCTTTCTTTTCTGTATTGTTTTATGCAACTTTCAGGCATTTCCAATGCCCAATACAGATCGCCCATTTATCTGACAATTTTGGTGACCTTGGTATAGTGGTTTCTTGTCATCTTCGAGTTCAAATCTAAGTCCCACATCTCTAATTTTTCAAGAGACCATTCTTCAATTCTCCGATTAAGCCATCACGGTGTTGCGTTTTAAATGGCCGCCGCCAACAGTATCATATATATAAAGCTAATATCCTGCTTTCCAATCAATCATTACTAAACAGCGAGACTATTCTTACCATAGATAGATAAAGGATGAATTCAAGTATCCAGGACCAGAATCCTCCTAAAACCTTCCGTAAGTTCCAGAAGTCAACCCAGTCCAGTTATAAGAGATTACTTAACCAAGCAGCCATCCGGCCGATCTTTTCTAGTAAATCATAATAATTAATGATTATATTTAAATCTAATAATTTTTATGCAAGTTATCGTGCTGTCCGACAGAAAGAACATAGCAAAACATGGCAAACTTAATTCGTATAATCTTTTATTCCGTTTTGAATGGAGAGAATCTAAAATGAATTTAAAAAAGTCACAGACCATAGATATAATCTTTATTGTTCATCTGTGATATGCAAATTCATAGTAAAGAATTTAATGTAAAGAATTTATTCAAATCAATAATACAGATGAAAAGCTAGAATAATTTTAAGATATGATAATTAATTTTTATGAAAACTTTTATTTATTAGTTTCATTCTTCTCTTTAAACTAATTTCTCATTCATAACAATTTCCGAAAATTATTATGGTTAATATTTGATAGATTTCGGCAGTAAGAATTTAAAATATAAACGAAAATAATCATATTAGATTAATTTTTTAAAATTTGGAAATAGTCATACATAAAAAAGTATTAATTACTTGATATTTTGCCATAAAAATGTTTCTCTGAATCCGTATCAAGAGAATTTTAAATAATAAATCAATTTTTAAAATATCAAATGTTACATTATCTCTAAAAAAAACTTTAAAAGTATTGGAAACTGTTCTGACTTTGAACATTTTTATTACTGTTTAATATTTTAATGTTCTTAATGTTAAGTTTTCTCTCTACTAAAAAAAAAAAAAAGGCTTGAAACTTTTCCAAAAGTGACTCTCGACACATTAGAAACGTAGCAAACGTTTAAAAATATCTAGAAATTCCACACAGCTTAATATTTTATCACAAGTAATTCGATTTATCTTAAAAAATTAATGTGGTAATTTAGTTTAAGTGACGGTTGCTAAAAAAAATTTTCTAATGGAAGATAATTATATGTAATTAGCTTCTGGCATTCTTTTAGTAATGATGGCATATCTAATGTCAGTTACCATCCAATTCAGTAAAAGTATCCGATTTTAATTCGAATGATTAACAAAGCATTCAACTGTAAAAACGATCATGCAACAATTAGTAGACTAAAAAAAGTAAAAAATGCAGGTAAAACATGGTAGCCAATACATTTTAAGATTTATATAGAAAGTATATGGTTCTTGATATCATTTAATGTTCCAATGTTTGCTTTATTCATTTTAATCTCTTTTTATTCTATTTTCTAAAGATTAAGGAGGCTTAAGAGATCTCCAAACAGTCTCTTTGTCTCTATCAATAAATTTTGAATTAATTTATCTATTTTGATGAAATTTGATAATGATGTTCTGCCATTAAAGATAACTTGGCGCTATATCATTTAATTTTCTTGATTAAATCATTTAAAAAGGCGGTAATTCAAATTTCTGAGATACCAATCTTAACATATATTGTGATATATTTATTAGATTTTAGTCATTGATGATGATCTGTATGGCATAACAATTAATCCTGTAACTTAAATCATTTAAAAATGGTGGACGTTCAAACTTAAAATATTTATTCCTAATAACTTTTAAACCGTTTGATTGAATTTCATAAAATTTAACAGAATAGTCTACCATTAAAGTTGAAGTAAGATTAATTAAACCTACAGATTTGCTTGTTTAAGTATGGCGGCCGTTCAATCTTCTAAAGTTTCTCTGTAATAATTACGAAATTATTCAATAGATTTTTATGATATCCGACGTATAAATTGTTATTTATGATGATTTTGGTGACATATACGCCATTTTAATTCCTTATCTTTAATCATTCGCAAAATAAAGGACACATTCCGAAAATAGGCGATTAGTTCTTATATATAATAAATATGCCACACTGTATAAAAAATTTGATTTGTCAATAGATTAAATATTAGCATTTTCTGAGATTTGTTCAAACATGTTTCAGGTTGTCTAAATATGAATTTATGGAGTTGGAAGAATATTATTGATTCAAATAGAGAATTAATTAAATTAGCAGGTGATTCATCTTTTATATTCTTCCTAAACAACGCTAGAAACGACATTACTTTTGGGATGACCTGCTAATATGTTGTTTATCATCTCGTATGACAATTTTATATGCTGTAATAAGTCGCTAATCACGTGAGGATATGTCAGTGATCCACATGAAACAAATTTATAATAACATATCTCTTATTTTATGAAATACAATGCAGTGTATGTATTTAAATAACGAGTTATTATTTCATAAATGGTAATTCATCATTTATGCTTCCCGTGTTTGAACTTTATATCTATCGCGTGATTAATCTTAACTACTGCATATTTTATGTCACGTTATCCTCATGATAAGGAGGACATGTTATTGCCAAGATGCAGAAAATATGTAATCTAAATCATGACTCTCAAAAACCTCAACAGATGGAGAAAACGTTATTTAATTAAATGTAGGGATAAGTATTTTAAAATAACGTATTCTACCCATAGAAGTGAAATAATAACGTTGAATCGAAAAATATTATAACATTATTTTGATCAAAGATTATTTTTAATAATTATAAATTCCTTATAAAAGTTGGATTAAAACTTAGTTAAGTTTTCTTATAAAAGTTAGAATTAATTGGATATTTTTCCACTGTGAAATAAAAATTCCGTGACAAAACAAATTCCACACGTAGTTGAATTTATGTTTTGTAACGGAATCGTGGGCCTCAGTTAACAAGCATAGGAGAAAATCATTAATTAAAGAAAAATGTTTTCTCCAATTAACGGCATGTTTCCACTATTTCAGTATCCGCGGCTGGCTGCGGTCTGAAAAAAATTAAATAAAAAATTCGGAAATACAATAAACATTCATAATTTAACTTCATTTCATGTCATTATGTAAGCAACCCACGTATTCAGCCCACCATCCTCCTCTTAGAATGTCATCATCGCAAGAAGAACGAATAAGAAAGATGAGTATAGTATATTAATAAATATTTTAAAAAGAGAGGCCACATTCACATAACTTTTTTATTATTATAGTTGTTCTATTTTATTATTAGTTATTTTTAACGTCTTACTGTGTCTAATTTACAGATTAAACTTTATCATAGGTATGTACAGTATAGTGTTCGCTGTTTCGAATATTTTTGGACTTCGAACATTTACTCCGCGAATATGGAGACTTACTGTAATGTGTTAATAATAAAACATGTAACTCTTCTATTTGAAATATTGGTCATGCTGTAACATGGCGTAAAATTTTATTCTCTAAGAAATATCATCCAAAATTTATTAGTTAAATTTTTATTTTCGTTGTACTATATATTATTATAATCTAAAAATAAGGTACGCATTTTTAAAATAATAATTAAAATTTTCATAAGAGATGATGAATAATTTACTTGTATTGACTTATTTGAATGAAAATAAATTTAAGCAGGTCAATCAATATCAATTCATCGATCATGATTTTATATCTATTCGACTTTATTATTATTATTTAATTTGAAAATGATATAAAATCACATTATTTTTACTGATGTAATAATGATCTGATTTTCATCATTTTGAAATTTAGATGATCAAATATATTGAAAATAAAATGGAAATCGGGTTATTATCCCAGTAAGATAATACGATTTCCATTATTTCAACAAATTTAATCGTCTAATGGATTCCAATAACTATACTATGCGAATTTAAATCAATTCTGTTTACTTCAGAACATTTTTTTAATCACATCACTAACATTGATCTCACTTCAATCATTTTTAATGTACTTATTTCTCTAATCGATCCAGATAATATACATATTTATTTCGATTAAGCTGAATAATATTTACGTGAATTAATATACTGATACGACGAACAGATGAACATATCTTTAACAATTCGCAAATTGTAGGCGTTTTTTTCTCCACTTTAGAATGGAAAACGGCTAAAAATAAGCAAATTACAAACATGACATCGATCTATATTAGAAAATAAGCTATCTTTAATATAAAAATATCAGTTTCTTGACATTGGCAAGCATCTTCAATTGACTATTTATTTTAATACCTCGAAAGCACATTCTTTATTTTGAAATTTTGACCTTGGGGAAAATTTCTGATAGAGAGAAATTCTGTCTAAAAATGAAATGCTATATATAGAAACAAATATGACTTTCATCTAAAATACTGTATAGTATTTGAATTTAATGTATCATACATGATTTATTGATGTGACAAATCTGTTATACTATCATTATATGACCATCAAGTATCTCGATAAATATATCACAATTCAACCATACTTATCTTGGAATAAATATTTCTTATTTTCGTTTCCAACTATATGAAATAAAATAGCGAAAAGAGAAAATCAAATATAAATAAATTCAGTTCAGCCTCTCCATTGTGATGCGTGTGAATCAAAGCTCTTCGTTACCTATTAATTTCTTGATTTTATTATAATTTCTAATCTCGAAAACAATTATTACAGAACATTAACGTATCTATATAATAAATGTTTGCTTTTGTTCATGTCTGTTTCCATTATAATGATTGAAATATTAGCGGTCATTGCTCCGATAACGACGTAGTATTGATATGACACGTATAGTGGCTTCATTATTTTTATGGAAAATTCGAAATGATGTTCTGTCTAACTAAACGAACCTATTTTATTTTTGTGGATAATAGACAGTTATAAACATATACTATTTATATTTGTTTTTAGTTTTAATAATTTAGATTCAAAATAAAAATAAACTTTGTATATACTTTAGACATGATTATAATGTGTTTATATAGTTGGTATAGTTGAACGAAAGATTTAGAGGGCGTACTCAAAGGTTTAGCACATCAAAGAATGAAGATGGAAGTGACAAAGATAAATGAAAGCTTAGAAAGATTTAACGGTTTCTGCCAGAAGAAAGTGTGGCAGACCACTAGAGGAAAAAAGAGTAGAAGCAACCAACAGTTTATTGAATTTTTCATAATACAGTAAAATCACAGAATAAAGTTTTGACAATTAATAACAATAGAGTTAAGTAACATAAAACATAAGATTAACAATAAATAAATTAATAATTTAGAATGGTACAATTGTCGCCTTACCGTCGGCCGGATTGGCCGCGTGGAAACGCTTCGGCTTTCCATTCTGGAGGACCCGGGTTCGAGTCTCAGGTTCCACCCCTTGAAATTATTTATCATGGGGTCTGGGCCTGGCTTGTCGAGCCCCGCCTCCACAATCCGGCTGACCCCTCCGCAGGGGTGGGCAACCTGTGGAAGGGCTTGTTTCGCCCCGCCACATAGTATTCTACCTGAATGAAGTGTGGCGTCATCTGTTGACAAAAAAAAATTGTCGCCTTACCGAAACACGGCGAAAGTAATACACATCGAAAGGGGGCTGAAACACGCAAAAAATCGCTAGCGAACAAAGGGTCAAAGATCAAACGTTTACGAGATATAGACCCGCAAAGTTCTGTTTATTGCAAATGGCGCATGTGGTTTGGCGTTATGCCTGGCCTCGCTGCGATCTGCGACGCGATGCGTCCCGATCTCCACTACCTATGCCCCCTAGATGCCTCTGTATCTTGTAAACGTTTGACCTTTGACCCCTAGTCTATTAGGGATTTTTTGCGTGTTTCGGCCCCCCTTTCGATGTGTATTACTTTCGCCGTGCTTCGGTAAGGCAGCAATTGTACCTGTAGAATAAGTTAACAAATAAATTAACAATAAATAAACTAACATAAACATAGAATTGATAAATAATTAACAGTAAAAGTTGAGTAACATAAAACATAAGATTAACAATAAATAAATTAATAATGTAGAATAAGTTAACAATTTTAGAATAAGTTAAATAAATTAACAATAAATAAACTAACATAAACATAGAATTGATAAATAATTAACAGTAAAAATAAACTAACATAAATATGGACATAAACATAGAACTGATAAATAATTAACAGTAAAATAATCTAACAATTTCAATTAATTACAATAGAATTAATGTAATATATTATAAAAATAACACTAATAACAACAAATAAACTAATCTAACATAACAAAAGATTACAATATTTTATTTTTTGTATATTTTATTCTTCTTCTGTGCAGTCTTTCTGTACAATAGTAGAGGAAAATAAACAAAACCTAAACAAAAGACATATACTTGCACAGTCTATCTGCTATGCATGTATATATATATAGATATATCTATATCTAGGGCCTATACATAATCTGAATCCAAAACTTATCCAATTACCATATACCTGTATATAGATAATTAGATCAGTATAATAGGAAAAAACTATATTTCTATTTATATAGAAGAGAAAACAATTACCTTAAACTGTTACTTCAACGATCCATATATGTAAGTTTAATTATTGGTCCACATTAGTAAAATATTAAAATGCTTTATCAATCTACTTATACTGTATGTACCGCTGTTTTTAGTTTTTCTGGGTTATCGGCTATATCAAAGATATTAAGTTGTATTTATTCTGATATAGATTTTTTTTAATTTTCGACTTAATTACGCAACACGTTAAACAATAAAAATTTTCAAGTTAACGTAGAAAAGACCGCTTTATGAAATTTTTCTATTATGCTAATCCATAACAAAAATGAAATTGTTGAAATAAATAAATAAATAAATATTTTTACTGATTGATAATGTTATATTGTATTAAAATTACTGTAAAAATTCCCGATTAACCGGAGTAGTCGGGAAATTTCCCCAGATATATATATATTCAAATATTCTATTGATATTATTTATTGAAAAATAAAATAAGAAATTTATTTATTTGCAAAAATAATATTATTGCAATATTTATAATTTTATTTTAATTTTGAATAATAAATATAATTATCTAAGATACGATAAATAAGCAATCTATGACATCTGAAAAGCTTTCGTGTATTGCATCTGAGATAAAATATCGAAAATTAGACATTACTTTCATGTTTTGCATTAATCCTGGTTAATTAACTCCTGATAATCGAGAATCTGAAGTATATTTGACTCTAAGTTTGCATATTCATTATATATCGACTTCATTTCTGTTAAAATACATTCATCCTTCGATTTACACGGTAGATACGTTCCTGGAAAAATCGTGCAAACCGAAACATGTACGACGAGACGTAGAATTCATATTAAAATAGAAGGATATGTTCAGTTAAACTGTGAACCGTGTAAATCGATCTAAAGAAGATAAAGAAAAGTCGAGGATATGTATTTATAACCGTGTAAAATGAGATAAGGATTAAAGAAAAAAAGGGATTGCTGTGTAAATCGATCTAAAGAAGATAATGATTAAACTGTAAACCATGTAAATCGATCTAAAGAAGATAATGAAAAGATTCAATTAAACTGTAAACCATGTAAATCGATCTAAAGAAGATAATGAAAAGTCGAGGATATGTTAACCGTGTAAATCGATCTAAAGATATGAAAAGTTGAGGATATGTTCTTTTGCATAAAATGAGATAAGGATTAAAGGAAAAAAAGGGGATTGGTTCATTAATCTGTGTAAAATGAGATAAGAATTAAAGGAAAAAAAGGGGATTGGTTCATTAATTTTTAGAGACAGAATTTATGGTTGGAAAAAAAGGGATTGGTTCATTAATTTTTAGACACAATTTAATGCTTATTTTTTTTTATTGGTTCATTAATTTTTAGAGACACTTTAATGCTTATACTTTTTCAATTTATGGATATGTTGTTTATAACCGTGTAAAATGAGATAAGGATTAAAGGAAAAAAGGGGATTCTGTATAAAATGAGATAAGGATTAAAGGAAAAAAAGGGGATTGGTTCATTAATTTTTAGACACAATTTAATGGTTATACTTTTTAGATTGGTTCATTAATTTTTAGAGACAGTTTAATGCTTATACTTTTTCATTTTATTTCTGAAAATGAAAACATAAACATTAATTACACCGAATACGGTACAAAAAAGAAAAACAAATTAACAATATTCCGTACAAATAAAAACAATAAAATAATTTCAATTGTTTCTAGAAATTCTGTAACAAATTTCTAGAAACAAGATGATTCTTAACTCGACAATTATCGTACGATCTAGAATGTAGGAAAATTGTATGAATAAGCGAGCTACAAGCCTGAGTTGAGTTTAGTTGAACTGCGAGACTTGAACAGTAAAAGTTAATAGTGAGTGGGCGAGCTACAAGCCTGAGTTGAGTTTAGTTGAACTGCCAGACTTGAACAGTAAAAGTTAATAGTGAGTGATATTAAAGACATACATTATTGTTTTATGAGATAATTATCGGATTTTGTATTGAATTTAATTAGTGAAACAAGATTATATTTTTGTGTGTGTGTAAATAAATTAGACTATAGAAATATAGCTGTATTCACTCTTTATTAATCTGCTACGAACTTGTAAACCCACAAAACGGGACAATATGATACTCTTTTAATTTATAAATGACATAGTGCAAAACAATCAAAATAAAACCCAAAAAAATTTTTTTTTCATTTAAAAACCGTGTAAAATAATTTATAAATGACAGTGCAAAACAATCAAAATAAAACCCAAAAAAAAATTTTTTTCATTTAAAAACCGTGTAAAAGCGAAACTATGTAAATTGAGTACCGTGCAAATCGAGGGATAGCTGTATATAGAAAAATTGATTTCATTGTAGCTTTATCTAAATATAATAATAAATTTAAAAAAGATTAAAAGGATTCATACCATTATTCTTTCTAATATACAGTATAATGTTATCTGCCAGTAGCAGCTTCAGATTCTTAGTTACAAAAGATAAATAATACCATTCATCATATGTTAGAAAAATATTTAAAATTATTTATCATAGCCGGCATTGTGATGCAGAGAAAATCTATAAAGATAAAAATCAAAATCATTTACTGAGATAATTACATCAGCTGACATTTCTTATTTTGAGAAATATATTACAATATATTAAATGTTAAATATGCAACAGCTTAATAAATATAAAAATTCTATTTATATAAAAATTGCTATCAGTTATTGTATAAAAATCAGAGAAATAATTTTTCATTCTTCTAACTCTCTGCTATTAATTTTTAATGCTTCTATTTTAAAAATTGTAATGATTTATTGTAATTTGCATATCTTTTTCATTATTTATGTTTTTGGAAATTATTATTATTATTAGTTTGGTCTTTGTTTTGATAGCTAAAAATAAAAGAATATAATTACTACAATGTTTTGTTATGAATTTTTGTGATTTGTCATGTATTTTTTGTATGTTTATAATACATAAAAATAAATCATGAATTATATTTACCAATATATCTTGAGTATTCTTTTATTTTAAATAAATTTAATGATGTGTATATAGTAAATATAATTTTTAAAACTTGTTATTAAGCTAATAATTCGAATATTCTACAAAATTAATGCTCTTTACAGTTATTGTAAGTATTCAAATATATAAAAAAAAAACATTTTACTAACGAGTAAATGTGCTTGATTAACATAACATGATTAATTCCTGCATTTTTATCCGAATCACCCGTCACTGTCCAGACAATTTCTAGCGCAAAATTTTCCTCAACTTTATAACATGATTAATTCCTGCATTTTCATCCGAATCACCCGTCACTGTCCAGACAATTTCTAGCGCAAAATTTTCCTCAACTTTATATTTTGACAATCATATCAATTATTACGTGATTTGTATGCTATATACTGGCACATGTCTATGACATTGACATTGCTGCATCATAATTAAACAATGCATAAATTCTGTTTTTGTGACATCTTCCACCGTTTCGTCACGATAATGTCATTTTCGAAAATTTGTTATCATTCTCAGTATTATTATCCCAAAAAAAGTCTCACATATCTTATGACATCATGTTTGAGGCACCATGAAACTATTTCAGAATTATTTACAAATCTTAAATAATTTCGATCTTAATGCAGGAAATAAAAGGACCCAGAAACGCCCAAATTCGAACGAAAATCTGAAAAGTTAAATATGCATTTTCAATTAAAAATAACCCAAATTCCGGGTGATTTTGATCATGTTTGATACTCTCACACTCACAACTATGGAACCACCACCATTTTGTGGAAACTTATGACTGCCACAGACAGACAACAGATACTGCATTTTATAATTATTAAAGATATTAGAATTCGAATTAATTATGAATGTTACTTCATTTGCATATGTATGAAACACGATTTTGAAAATCTAAAATAATTTATCAATAAAAAAAATCTGTTAAAACATTAAATACAGTACATACTTTTATGGTACACTTATACATCAACCCATTTTAAATATTTTTGCCACTTATGACAAATTTTTGGTTCACTTGATAATCCTAATTAACAGTTTATGACCTAAATCTGAACTCTTTTCCTAAATCTAATGCTAATTAACAGAACTTTTAATATTTAAATCTGATTTAAATATTAAAAATTCTTCTTAGATTCAAAAATAATTGAAAATATTTTAAACTTAAGCTCAATGTAAAAAATACAAAGAAATATTTTTTAATGATTTTGCTGTAGAAAGAAACTTTTTTCGAATGTCACTATATTTCAATGCAACTAATACAGATGTATTTACGTGTCCATATTTTTCAATGTGCAAATATGACAAGAAAATTATTGATAAGAATGTCAAGCATAAAAATTACATCCTGAATTTTTCTGACAATGATGGATATCCCAGACTTGAACTCAAGAATAATAATTATTATTGACAAATTAAAGGAAAGTATCATTAGAAAAAAATAAAAAGAATATTTAAATTTTATATAAAATTTATATATCATTGCTCCGAACTCAATTTCTAATGAGAAACATTAAATTTGTTTTTCTTATTATTTTAAATCGAATAATATTAAAATATTCTCTTAATTTTTATTTTATATTTCGGATAATTTGTCAATATTTTCTTCGTTTAAATAACATAATTCAAGAATTTAAATTTATGTAAATTTTGCAAAATACTTCTTATTTTATTCTAAATTCGATTAGATCAGACAATAAATGTAACAAGTTTATATACATTATAAACTTATAATTATTTATTTTGAATAAAGTACCTAAAATTGATAAGAATATACGCTAATAAAACTATAATAAGCTCTATTTTAATCATTAAGCAACAATATTAAGAACTTTCAGGACTTTGTTTTCAAGAAGAAAAACAAAGGATATTATTGTATTAGCATGTTTACTCCGATTAAAAATTTCCTATATTACTTCAAAAATTTAGACGTCTGCCATTCTTTTAAATGTTTTTAAAAATACGTGCTTAATTTATATGATACAAAATCATCTTTAAGAATAGCCTTTAATGAAAGAAATAGAGATACTACTCATGCGATTTAAAGCTTCAAAGAATAAAGGACAAAATGAAAGAGTATAGGAAAGTACGAAAAGAAAGAAAGAAGGAAATGGGAAGAAATGTGGCAGGCCACTAATGGAAAAAAAAGAAAAAGAAATCGCCCTTTAGGAGCCATCTCTTACTATATAGGGTGATATGATGAGTGAATTCTACCGCCTGGATAGGGGAAACTTTAAACAGACCCGAAACTAAGATTAGTGCTCTGAACAAATAGCAAGAGAAACATCTTCGAATCAATATTTTAAAGTTTTGTGCCCTCTAAAATCCTGTACTCTAATATAAACTCTCTAAAATCCATCTTCTTTATTAAGAATATAAATTTTATGTATTTTCAAGTACAAGATCAATTTCTATCATTTTCAAATCAAACGGCTTTTATACTAGAAATTTCAAAATTAAAATTTCTAATTTAAACTGTTAATATTAGCAAATTTAATATACTTCAATCTTATTATACATATTTAACAATATGGATAATAGGAATTTTCAAAACAATGCTTTAAAGAACAATAGGTTGAAGATACTATAGATTTATATCCAACGATTTGGCAAGCAACAATCTTAGATTATAATGATTCCTGCTAAAAATAAGTTAAATATATCATGGTTCCTAATAAAAGGATTTATGATGAAATTCTTGCGGGACCGATTGTGGTTTCTTCACTTTTTCATTCAAAGATTAATGTTGAGGTATTAATAGAATCCATGTAAATTTATTTGAAGACTGTGTGCCTCGTATGAAAGCAGAGAGAATTGATTTCCTCTGCAATACGCAATCTTTTATCATATTCTCATTCTTTAGTTTTCTAAATTTCAACTGATGTTAACTATAGTTTACTCCCGATTAACCGGAGTAAAAATGAAATACCCGGATAATCTGAAAAATACTAAAAATATCGGAATTGTGAACAATATACATCTTAATATTAAAAAATAAATAAATAGCATACATATCCGAAAAATACTAAAAACATCGGAATTGTGAACAATATACATCTTAATATTAAAAAATAAATAAATAGCATACATATATATATCCAAACGTTCTATAATTTATTGAAAAAAAAAAAACAAGAAATTGGTTTATTTGCAGCAACGAATTATTGCAATACAATACTATATTTGTAATTTCAATTTGATTCTAATTTTTATTGTCAATTATTTAAGCTATTATAAAGAAATTAATCTGGGAGGTTTAAATATCGTTCAGATAGCACATCTGAGATGAAACATCGATAATTAACCATCACTTCCAGGTTTCGGATTACTCCTGATTAATCCGCAATTTGGATAATTCAACTTCGGATAATCGGGAGTATATTGTATATGGGAAGCAATAAGATTTATAAATTAATTTTTATTCGAATGATCCAAGTTTTATCTATAATCTATATATATCTAACTATTATGGAGATTTTGGATAAATGAAAAAATCCATAGAAAAGCAAATAAACCTAGACATTACCTAGGTTTATTGTTTTTCATTTTATAATTTTCTTTATGAAGAAAATTACAGAAATCTCAGAAAAAAATTAATATATTTAATATAAAATATCAAATAGAAGAAAAAGCTCTCTTTTTAATCAAAAATTGTTCATAGTTATTTTACAAAATCTTCATAAAAAATATGCAATTCTTTCCATAATTAAATTTATGAAACTTAATACAAAATAATTATAAGATTTATTTTTTACTAGACTACTTCAAAAGAATGTAAAATAAAATATGTATACATAGAAATCTTATATTTTCGGTTGGTTTATTTATTTGTTTGTATCGAATAACATTCTAAACAGTAGAAGTTAGAGCCACGAAACTTGTTATGTTCCTCTACAATTGTCTAACTTAGATAACTACCCTATTTAGTGATATTTTAAAACAATCATTGCTTAATAATTACGAAATCCAAAAATTTTATAGAATTTAACAATTTAATCAACAGATGGCGTAATGTGTAGTCCATGTTTTGGACTAAATTTAATTCATATTAGGCCACGATGACATAACCATCGTGACGTAACAATAACTGATGTCATAAGGTGATTTGATCCGTTGACACGATAAGGTAATAATGCCTGGCGTCACGATGACGTTACATCGTCGATATGATGACACTAGCGTAACCTAATACTCTTGTTAAATGTACATTAAAGTTGAATACAAAAAGCCAGTGGATTCCATAGGCCATAATCAATAAATTATATGGCAGAATGATTTCATTGGAATTCCGGATGTCGTTACAAGATTCCATGGCATCATCGTGATGTAACGAATAGGTGACGTCATCATAACATAATATTGATAAATGATCTCGCGATTTTATACTCTAATAAATTCATAAAGAATAAATAATTTTTATCAGTTGTAATTAGTTAGTTTGATGATATAAATTTTAAAAAACATGAGTTTGAAATAACAAATGAAATCAATACATGAAATAATTTTCGAATTAAAAAATTCTTGGGGACAATAGAAGATCGGTAAAATAATCAATATTCGATAGTTATTGTGCACAATATCACAGTATTACGAATTTCAGTGTAAATCTTTTTGAAATCAAAGAGCGGAAAGACATATAGACTGTTGGTGACCCTTCTGAAAATTATAAAGGTTGCATTAATTAAGAACAACTGAACGATTGAAGCTGTAAAAGAAATCAACATGCAAATAATATATTATTATATATTAATGGCTTTCTTAATATATTGTATATTTTTGAACTATGCCCGGCCAACGCCTCTCACACTTTGCTAGTATAATATATAATTAATAAATATAACAGAATAAATGTCATTATAGTCATAATCTAGAAAAAAAGACATTATTACAAATATATATAATAACAACAAAAATATAAAAAAAATCTTTATATACGACATTAATCAACATTTTAAGTAGCATTATAACAATTCTAAAGTTAATGTAACATATTTATATCTATTCCTTAGTTACAAATGGAGTTAGGTATTTTGGCAAGTAGAAAAAAATACTCTCAAAACATTATAAAATTTTTCATAAAAGGATACCTTTCAAATGGTATACTTTTATTGAAAAAAATTGAGTGCAATATTTTTCAAACTCGATATAAATACTTTTAAAGATGTATTCTAGAATTTATATAACTTTACACTAACTCTATCTTATAAATGGATCACATAAGGATTTAAAAATTAGCAAGTGTATACGTGACAAATAATAATAATCTCTTGAAATATGAATACGCTTTGTTCTTAAAATACTTCACAGATAAGCAAACAAACAAACGAGAAAAAAGTGATTAGATAAGTTTATTTTCTTATTATTTTATATTTAAAAATACATTTCTCGGATATTTGAAACTTTATGCATTTAAAAATGTTTTTATAATATTTTTATTTTTTTTAATTTCTTATCAACATATACTAATATAATTTTTTATCAACATATAGAAAACAAATCTAGTTAAACGAAAATATAAGTAAAAATAGCAAAATTATTTGCTTGAAATAGCAATATATTCGCTTTGAAAGTTTGGTACATTGATGATTAATAATTTTTCAACATTTATTACTAATATACCAAACTGATTTTAGAGACGAAGTTTTTGATGTTTTCTTATTAACTATATAAATTTGTTTAGCAATAATACAATATTTCAATTTATACATTTTTATTTCAAATTGTTAATTTATATTTATTCCTTACTTACAAGCAGTTGGAATTTGGCATTTGAGTAAGAGAGGGGAGTACCTTCAAATCATAATTTAAAATTTTGCATCCTTTAAAATAAAGCACACCGGTCATTCTGCCAATTTTGGATTTGTTTTAATGGCGAACTTCTTGCTAAATTTCAAAATTATTCATTGATTCATTCAAAAAATAATATGATATCATTCGATAAGTATCCGGCGTCAGGGCCGGTGCAAAGTTGCCTGGAGTCTTTAGGCAAAAAAAAATTCACGTGCCCCTTACATAACAACATGCATAGCCAGACATAATATAGCCAAATATAAACAATTTTGAAATAAAAAAAATTTTAGTGACTTTTTTAATTAATAAATAATATTAAAATTGCAAAAAATATGAAAAAAGTTTTTCTTTAACTATATTAAACATCAATAATTTAATAACATACATAACAATATCTTTACAATTAAAGTTAAATACATATTGCAATTTAATATTTATTACGAGAAATTAATATTTTGTGCTTTTGAATTTGCGAATACTTGAATTGATATATCGGCGCCAAGATTAGTCGCAATTTTATGTTAAATTGCTATCATTACCAGACTACTAAGTCTTTCTTGAGCTATGGTCGATCGAGTGTATGTTTTTATTAATTTCAATTTTGAAAAATTTCTTTCTGAACTGGCTACTGATATTGTCAATGTTGCGAATATTCCCAACGCGATAAATAAATTCGAAGTCATGTTTTCTAATTTATGTTGGGATATATGAGAGAACATCAATTGCGGAAATGTTTTCGGAAATTCGTCTTGTTATTACTTGCAATTCGTTACTTAAATCTGTTCCATCGATAACTCGGGAATTATTGTGCATAAGGTATATTTCTAAAATTAAACATTTTTGAAGCAGTTCGCATCAATATGGTTATCAGCTGCTTCGTTTGTACTATCAACTGCCCATTGGAGCAGGCGATCCAATATGTATAAAACATTCTTGTTAATAACACACATAATTTCCATAATACAATAATATAATAAAGGAAAAAACAATAAAATAATGTGAACTATATTTTAAAATTATTGTTGATTCGAAAAATTATTATTACTCGCGCCTCCAACGCTTGTCGAATTAAATATTAAAATTGTTCTTTTTCGTTCTTTCTTGTTCACTTGGCAAATAAAAAAATATAATACTAACAACATGTAATTTTGGAAAAGGAAAATACATTAGTATTCTGAAGGTAATTTTGACACATATCTTACTACATCTATAAAAGTGTCACATCCCGGATCGAACGGTCGGCCGGATGGCTGCGTGGTAAAGCTGTGACTTACTACCCTGGAGGATCCGCGTTCAAATCTGGGTCCCACACCTCCAGTTTTCAGGAAAGGTCCGGACCCGGCCCGTTGAATCCCATCTTTCAACCATCCTGTTGACTCCATCATGGGTGTTGGCTAGCCTGTGATGGGCTTTATAAATGGAAGCTGCCAGATACATGGCAGCGGCCATTTATAAAGCCCATCACAGGCTTAAACAAACTAACCTAATCCGGATCGAACGCACAAAAAGAAAGACGAAAATCGACCGATAAATAAGTGAGTTAGGAATTTTCTGTTTTTTCACTCTCGAGTGGCTCAGGGGCGGAAGTCCGGCGAACGAACGGCAGTTTCGTTCGATCGACAAGCGCCCCAGGCGGTCGCCTAGAGTCACCTAATCCGGTCCTGTCCGGCATTCGGGAATATCAGGGTCATAATACAATTTATGTGTTAACTGGTATATCGGTACCTTTGCTATTAATAAAATTATTAATTAAATTTAATGAATTTATAAATTATGTTAGTGTGAATTAAGATATAAAATCATAATTAATAAATTTTGGCAGATGCCACTTTTAGAGCTTAGCACAAGGTGGCCAACATCCATGGTGAACTCAAACGAATGATTGAACGATGAAGTTCAACGGAAAGAGCACAGATTCCATGAATTTATAAATTTTATGGATATTAGGTTGATAATGAATCATGCAGAAGTATCATTTTAACATATCATTCATTTATTATAACATTTGTAATCCATTAGTTTTGTCTGTCCAATTTTGTTAATGTAACCAATATATTATGTTACTATTATGTTACTGTGACAATGACGTCATATTGACATAATATCACCATTGTTATGGTAATACAATGACATAATATCAATAATGTATTATGGCAGGATCCACTGTTACGCTGATAAGGTTATATCCGTGCGCCTCTAATGTCATCAGGAATTCCAACATGAGTCTGAAAGATTTAAATACATATTTTCGTTGCATTCCAAAAATATCCCTATCATTCGGGAAATTTCGAAAGAATAGTCTATATCAGTAGTTCCCAACCTTCTTCTGACCATCCCCCACCTAAGCATCTCTAAAATCCTGATGCCCCCATGACATAACTTTTATTATTCAAAAAGTAAACTCCTATTCACCTGGAAGAAGCCTAAAAGGCCATTAATTTAGTCTAAATAAGCTTTCAAAGAACATGGCATCCACAAAAGAGAAAAATAAAAGAACTAGAAGACAGTTGAAGTATTGAGAAAGAAATACTAAGAAATTATTAAAAAGTAATAATGATATGAAAAAACAGCAAATAAAATTTCAAAACCTCCGTGTGCATTCTGATTTTAATTTTAAAAATGTATGTCACACTATATGCTTATATACTGTGTATGGATCTCTAGAACAATAAGAAATGCAAAAAATTCACTATTAATTTCTCATTCTCGAATTACCCCTCTTAAAAATCAAATTGCCCCTTTGTGGGGCGTGCGCCCCACATTGGGAACCACTGGTCTATATTGTTATGAATATACTGGAATTCATTATTCACTTACGAATTAATATTGGTATACTTACGAATTTATTCATTGTCTGTTTTAAGAAAACATGTCCAAGCATCGTCCTAGATAATTATGGCAGCTGTGATGTCATCAGAAAAACATGTTACATTATCATGTCGCCATTAACTATTACGTCATCGTAACGTTATAGTTCGAACCAATTTTGTGACAGCATCCACTATTATAGTAAGTCGGGGGAAGATGCCATCTATTTGCTAATTCCGAATAATTTTAATAGATGGAAGTATTGCCTTCTTCAATCTTTTCGTGGAGACATGTTAATGCAACGTTTATACATGGCGGTTCAGCGAAAAAAGCTTGAATTTTAACGGTTTCTCTGGGTAAGCAACTCATAATATGCATGTAATATAACTATAAGAATTTCTAGTATAAGGTGTTGCTGTTTGTTTTACGGTGGGATGTCGGATGTCATGGATAAATATGGATGTAGTGACAAACGCATGGTGTATGCAGGGAATCAGTCTAGTGGGGCGGCCATCATTGAATATGACGTCATACTGGCGTCTTAACCTAATGCGTGGGGTGAACGCCAGTAAAATCTTTGGGGTATTATGCCACAAATGGCATTTTACCCCAAGCAATATTTAAGCATTTAGTTTTACAAGTATGCAGATATATCCATATTATTTTTACTATTTTCTGTTATACTTTATAATGCTAACAAGTTTTACTTTAATAACGTGTCATAAATTAGTCACAGAACTGATATAACATATTAATAACTTAACTTATAACTGAATACTATTAATATTGCAGTAAATGGCACGCACATATGTCAGAAAACAGACCTTGGCAAATGGTTTGCTGAAAACCTCATCCAAGCCTTTGCAGATGTCTATTCTGGTAAAATGACCCTATGGAACGCTTCAAAACAGTATGACTTACCTTACAGAACTCTACAGCGCCGCATGAAGAAGAATGATGTTGTCAAAAAGGCTCCAGGACCAGCAGGGACACTTGGATTGGCTAATGAACTTAATTTAACTTAATATATTTATACTTTTAATTTAAAATCAATTAATTTAATTAGATTTAACGTAATTAAATTTCAGTTACATTTAATTAAGTTAAATTAAGGAATATACTCTTATTCTTATTTGGATAATGTTATAGGTTGATATGACATCTTCCCCATGGTATTGGGAAAGATGCCAGTTTGAAGACATTTAGAATTATTAATTTTTCTTTTATTCAAGTATTTATACGGATCATCTGATATTTTTTAATAAAATTTATTGAAATAAACTTCAGAAAAAAGTGTGTATTTTTCTGTTGCAACAAATTTAAAAGTTATTACAGGAAGTTCTTAAGTATGGCATCTTCCCCCGACTTACCTTATATCACGATGTCACAGTTACATTCGAATTTGAGATGACGTCACATCGTTGTGGCTGTGATGTCATCTCAAATTCGAATGTGACTGTGAAGAATTTTTCCCTGCCACTTTAAAATGCCTCAGTCCTAGGTCGATCTCAATCGTAGATAGTCTATGTTACCCTGCGAAGTCGGTGGCATAATATAGTCCAGAGAGATCAAACAGTGCGAGAACGTTTGCAGAACAGACATAAAATAAACATTGCATTTTATATACAGTATATAGATTAATTTGAAAGTTAACAAGATATCATTCTACAAGTTTCCTTTATTTAAA
Source organism: Olivierus martensii (assembly GCA_000484575.1). NCBI lineage: Eukaryota > Metazoa > Arthropoda > Arachnida > Scorpiones > Buthidae > Olivierus > Olivierus martensii. The sequence goes on from AYEL01076806.1 coordinate 141,385, forward strand.
TATTTTTTATATCTTCTCGACATATTTGATGGAAATACTCGGTAATCATTTAGCATTATGGGAAAAGGAATTGGCTTATACAACTTTTATAGTAGATCTAAATTTCGAGGAAAGAGTTAACTTCTTTTTTAAATGAGATTTTAAGAGGATTTTATGTAAACTGAGCTGCTTCTGCATAAAATTTCATGACAAATTCAATAACAGCTGTTTTGATTTCCAGTTCCCAGAGGGGTGTAAGGCTTTATACTATCTTTCTCCTAAGGGTTTGAGAGATTTAATCCAACTACCTCAGGGACTGACAGGTAATTCTGATCTTTTCCTCTAAAATTTTTCCAGTTTCCAAACTTTTTCTGAAAAATCTTGTTTTCTTAAATTTTTCCATATATTTTATTATTTTGTGTAAGGAACAATAAAAAAAATGTACGAATTTAAATTAATTTTATTTATAGTTTGCAGTATATAAATATAAATATATTAATAACATAAATTTGAAACTGTAAATATAAAATTTATATGCTATTTTATATAATTTATATTATTATTACCATAGTAACAAGTCTAAAAGATAATTTTCTTAATAATAATTATTATTATCATTATTTTATTCAATTTATTTACAGGTAATAGTATTGTATACTTCACAGTGTATAACAATATGCTAAGTTGTATTTTTGTTATGCAGAAGCAGTTTTTTGTTGGATGAATTGGCAGGAGAGATAATGCTGATGGAAAAGGTTTCACTATTAATTGGTAAAAGTGCATAACAATAAGAAGAGACATAACAATGATGTATAAGTTAAGAGGGACATTTATGATGTTATATGTCAGTTTTGCAGTTAATAAATGAAGATCGATATTTCTCAGTAATGTATTCCTATCTAAGAAGTAATTTATCATTCGAAGGAAAACAATCAAGATATTATAAGATTTCAGTGTTTAAAATATTTGAACTCAATGTTTTCTGTAATTCATACACATTTTTGATTTTCAAACATGCATTATTTACGAAAAATCATATCATTTGGTCATAATTCTGTTTACAGGAGAGAAGTTTATTAAATGCAATATTTTTCTGTGTCAGATAGAGAGCAAAATAAAGTAAAAAATTTAGTGAAATATTTCATTTTTCTTTTCTATTATATAACGAAATAAATCATGTTGTGATTTGGGAGCTTGCATTTTCTAATTGGCTGGAATCATCAGACTAGCTCTATTTATCAGACAGGGAGAAAGAACATCAGTCATAAATCTGATGTAATAGTTTAGTTCGCTTCTAAAGCTAATAAAATTACACCATGTTTTCTTTTTCATGCCTAGTCGAAAAGTAGAAGATATTCTGTGGCTTAAGAGCGAATCCCTGTCAGTTCTCGATGAATCAAATATGTAATTCTATAGAATCTATGAACGAATTTATCAATTAGCCGAAAGAGAAGCTTAAAATGTTTTTTTTTTCTGATTTAAAAATTTCTTTGAAAACTTTTGATTGCTTAAAGAATGTATTTTATATTATTAGAATTTTATTTGACAACGGAAGTCGAAATTTTTGTATATTGTGATTCGTATCTAACAATATGGCGTAAATTTCAATAAAAGATACTTCATTTTATCGTTTTGTTAACTATTTATTTATTTTTAACGAACCTTTCTATTTCAGACAAGAAATTATTGATAAAATTTAAAGTTTATTCAAACTGTTCAACTACTAAACTTAAGAAAATGTTGATAAACATTTCGATTCTATTAGCCATTTCTTCTTGTCTCCTAAAATTTGTCCATTCAATAAAATCTTATATTCCAATGATATTAAGGTAACTAATCAAAAGTTTTAAATTTTTAACATAATTTGAACATTTCATCCATAAATACTACTCTTCATCTTTTTTAATTATCTCTTATATACATTATACGAATATGATGCTAATAATATCTCATATAAAAAAACAAATAAGAAGAATATTATGACATAACGTTAAAAATGCTTCTTTTAATGATGATATAAACAATGATTTCGTTCCGATATAGATATATGACGTAGTTATTTGCGTCATGCATAAATGTGTGGTGTTGTGACATCATTATTACGTCTACGAATTTATGTCATACGTAAATCACACGAAGATCAATTTTAAATGCTATTTTAACATCTGTATGTTAAAATATGTTCGTGTTAAGGCTATATATATAAAATATATTATTCAATTTACATTTCTGATTCCTAAAATAGACTATTGACAAAATAATTGGCAATATAATTTGCGAAGATGATCCGAAAAATATTTACGTTTTCCTTTTAATCATTGCTATGATCTCTATTTGTTACACGTCCGTTTGCATTAGCAAATAAAGTTTTATTAAAATTTTAAATATCAGAAAACTTTACTCAAATACTATATAAATATTCCGATTATATCAACTAGATAATAGCTAATTATAGAATATTAATGTAAAGAAATCTCTAGAAAAATTTTGTTGATCCGTGATATAAGATGCAAAACATAATAGACAAAGAATGGCCCATAATATTTTAAATATTATCAGAAATTTTAAATTGTAATATTTAATTAAGAATAAATAAATATAGTAATCTAAAAATTCTATTTTTAATCAACATTTAAAGGGAATGATTTTTTTTTCAGTTGTTCTAATTTACAAAATGAATAATTTTTTTCAAATTCCAAATTATCAACTTCATAAAAAATTATCAACTTAATATAATAATCAACTTAAAATATAATATAAAAAATTATCAACTTCACATCAAAGTCATCTAACATTTCAACAAAATGAAGCCCATTTTTTTACTTTACTTAAAATGATTAATAGGAATCAAATATGATTAAATCTTTTTAACTGATTAAAAAAAATGTAACTTGAAAGCACATGTTTTTAAATTGATTGAAAAACATAATTTTTCCAGAATTTTGATTTTTTTTTCAATCTGCTAATGTAATTTCTTAATTCTACAATATTTCTTATTTTATTAATAAAATGGTTAATTGATATAGACTTAACTTCTGTTATTTGAATGATATTCCATCAAGTTCATATTTTTTATATAAATAGTAAGCAGTTGGTATTTTTAAATTGATATTTTTATTTTTTAAATAGTACAACCTTAAAAATGAATTTTTAAATTATCATCATTTGAATAATATAATTTTTTTTATAAAATAAATTCAATAGAAATCAATTTAGAAAAAAAAAATAATAAATTAGCAATGATATTCAATAAAATAGAAATGATTTATAAAAGTATAGAAATTGTAAAAATAGGTGTAGATTATGGTGAATAAGAATATATTTGGCATGAACACGCACAGTTCATTCGTAGATCTATAATTATAAGCCTACTTTTGGCAGAAACTATTCTGATGTCTGTGTGCTCCCAAAATTTATTAGCGCATTTTCATGAAAATTTGTAATAATTTTTTACCATTAAAAATTATCTCGGCGCTATGTCATTTAATCCTTTACTATAAAACACTTAATAATGACGCACGTTTAACCTTCTGAAATTCTCTTTTAATTACTTATTGAATTTTTATGGCATTTAACAGAAAGATCAAATCATTAAAGATGAACTCGATGATATATCAATTAATCCTTTATTCGCCAACAATTTAAAAATAGTGAAAGTTCAAACTTCAAAGGTTTCTCCTAATAATTTTTGAAACTACAATATTTAATTGATTTTTATGAAATTTAACAGAATGGTCAGCCTGAGTTTGAAATAAATTAATTAACCTTTTAGATTAATTTGTTTAAATTTAATAAACATCCAAACTTCAAAGGCTATGGAACTAATTAATAGATCTTTATGGCATTCGACTTAGAAATTATGCCATTAAAAATGATTTTAATGACATATATTTTAATCCTTCATCTTTAATCATTTCAAAATGAAATGATAGTCTACATTCGGAAAGAAGGCAACTTGCCTTTTCTCAAAATTAATTAGTTTAATATTTAAAAATTATAGAATACAATCTAGAATCTAAAATCAGATATATTTTATTCAGTATTTAATAATATTTTGCAAATTTTTATAATGCGAATATTTAAAATAACAATCATATAAAGTGAACTTTTATAATTCTGTTCTTATTATTTTTCGAGATTATTCAGTATTATGGTAGAAAAAAATATGATCATCATCATCATACTAAAACAACTTATAACTGTTATCAATTGGAAATATTTGCATATATATAATCTATTTAATTTCATTTTAATCTTTGTTCAAACTAATACTTAATACGGATTTATCCAAATTAAATAATTCATATGTTCATATTCACATACTGAACATAAAGTTTTAATTTTATGTGTTTCAATGGATCGAAAAATATTTTACATTAAACAAGATAAAACATTTCTTTGGTTATTTAAATAAATGCTTCGAATTTATTTACATTAAAAGTTGTAAATATATATAAATACGCAAAGCTTTCCATTAAATATATTGATATTGGCAAATTGAAACAACAACTTACAGTATTTGTAAACTAAACTTTAGAGCAGTGGTTCTTAACCGGTATTCCGCGAAATTATGAAATTTATGAATACAAGTAGGCCTCGATTAGTGCGAGTTCGAATAATGCGATATTCGATTAGTGCGACTTAATTTATTTGAATTATAATGTATTTTACATATATTGTTGTTAATTGCAGATTTGCTGAAAAGAGAATATCTTCTCAATTGTCAATGTGGTTACAAGGAAAAATAAAAGTTTTTAACTCATTTGGGTCAGCAATGAAAGAAATGACTAGATTTTTTCAAAAAATAGAACAAACATCATTTGTAAGTCTTTTAGGAATACTTTAATTATAAATCATAATTGAACTTAACTAGAGTATTTTTTCATTCAAATATCCTAATCTAGTCAAATTTTACCTGTAATGACCTATTTTAGAATTAAAATATCAATTAATGATTATTTATTAATTACACTACAGTGCCACCATCTATTGAATTAATAATTAATTATTTTAAATTTAGGATAAGGTGATGCCATCTGTTAAACTATAATTTTTACTATTAATTATTATAATTTCTAAAATGGGTCACTAAAGGTAAAATTTGGCTAGATTAGGAATATTTGACCTTAATTATAAAATTTGAAATCAAATATTTTCTATTAATTTTGTTTTTATTATAGTCAAAATTACATCAAGCTTCAGAAATTTCCCCATCTTCAGGTAGAAAAATATTTTTTTCTCCAGTTTCTGATTTGAAATCAAGTAATGATAATAGTAAAAATCAAAATAAATTGTAAGTTCATATTAGTTAATTTTTTTACTTTGAAGAATAACTATAATAATCATTATATATAGTATATAGATTTACATGAAAAATACTATTCTTTAAATTTTCTTATAAAACTGGTAATGAAGTAAAAAAAAAAAATTATCATCTTTTGACCCTTTCCATTTCTAAATGAAATAAAAGGATATATGGATCAGGATATATAATTTGTCTATCTGGCTGTCCATCAGTCAGCATAATAATAATATGCTTATTTATTATCTGATTTAGATAAAATTTAAATGTAAGTCATATTAGAAGACCAAGCTTTATTGAAAGTGATTTATATTGATTTGTTATTATCGGTTCAATACAAGTACAATAAGTCCTTGATTTATGTGGTTTTGATTTATGCAATTTCAGAGGTACACAAATATATCTCTCTTTATTTTCATTGAATTTTTCAAAAACATGAATGAAAAATTCATTAAACAATTTACTTTTTTGAAAAAATATTACTTGGTTCTGTTTGATGCTATTGGCATGTATAGATGCCATAAAAAAAAAAGGTTAAAAAATTCACTCATGATTTTATTAATTCAGCTTTTACAAATTGGTGTTTTTGTATTTATTAGTTGAAAATTTCCATTTCCAAGATGGTTCCTAAATTTTTTCAGTTGCTGAAATATTTTTTTTTTTTTTAAATTACATTTTTACAAACATTGTTTTAGAACTATCAGTAGAATTTGGATTTTTTTTTTTATCCCATCTTGTCAATTTTGTAGATTAATATATCAAAACTATTCCAGTTTTGGGTTGAGATAAATAATAATTTTGAAATTTTAAGTAAAATTGAATCTTTTATATGATGAGTTATAAAATGCTTAAAAATGAAAAAATATTATTTATAAATAGGAAAACATTGGTTAATTCTGTTAAAATAAACAAAAATATATTTTAATTGTTAATATTTTTTATTTCATTTTCACTAAAATTAAGGAGAAAAACATGAAAAATAAAACATAAACACCCTGTGATCATTTAAATGGGCATGACATTTTTATCACTTTATTGCAACCACTTGCTTTCTGGAAAATTATATTGAAGCCTACTTTATTTACCCTTGGCATTTGGTATTGGATTGGTTGTTACAATAAACTATCTACAGTCCCATTAGATTAACATAGAGAGTATTATAGCTATTTATATATGAGATAAGAGCATTTTTATGTGTTAGGATTTTTTGATATAAATTAAAAAATTTATATAAAATATTGGTGAAAATTGTACAGGTGAAGAAAGAACAAAATAATAAATATGAAATATTAATAAAAAATAATAATATTTCATAGAATTTATGTAATTTTTTTAATAATTATATGACATAAATTCATTCAACAAAACTTTTGTAACGTTTTGTTTTTTATATTTTTTTTTTTAAATATTGTTTGAATTTTGTCATTTTTGTCTTAATTTATTCACAGCAGAAACAGCTATCTAAAAATGGCAATTATTTTGTTGGATGGATAATTCTCCATATAAAAAATGCACGTTTTCTTTGATTTCGTACACGGAATGAAAAGTTGTAAAAATGCAGAGTTGAAAAAATGCTTATACTGTTAGAAAGAGAACAAAAAATATAAAAAATTGTAAAAATTTCAAGAGAGTTCAATGAAAATTAAATGAAATACAGATAGGCCTCGATTAGTGCGAGTTCGAATAATGCGATATTCGATTAGTGCGACTTATAAAAATGATACCGTTTTTCAGTTAGTGCTAGCAAATATTCAATTAATGTGAGTTGTAAGCATAGACCAGTCTTACTAACAAATGTCTGTCCCATTTTATGATGTCAATTAACAAATAAATGCTAATTTTCGGTTAGTAGAACCGGACAAGGAGCAGTCCAAGAACAGTCACTTGGCTTTGAAAAGGTGAAACACCAGAAAGATGGGCTTTTTGCCATTAGCTATTTAACATTACAGTACTATTATTCAGCTTTGTTATCGTATATATACAGTATAGTACAGAAGCCAGAAAGATGGGCTTTTTGCCATTAGCTATTTAACATTACTATTATTTAACTTTGTGTAGATTTTTGATTGATTAAAAATTGATTTTTATTTTGATTAATACTATAATCATCATATACATACAGTATAGTACAGAATTTTCTCTTTTAAAAAGTATCAATGGATAAAGAAAGGAAGAACACTTTTGATGATAAAACAGAAAACGAAAAAAAGAAGAGGTTAGGGATTATGCTAGAGCAAAAAAATGGATGTGATTGAGCGACATAAAAGCAGTGCTCAACTTCTGCTTTCGATTTGGCGATTGGTTTGATGATGGTATGAGATGCAATTCCTGATAAGTTATTAATTTTGATGATGAACAACAATGTAAAATATGAAAATAATTATTTCTTAAACAGTATTGTGGTTATTCATTGTGAAGTTGGCTAATGGCCGGACTCTCACAAAGCAAGAATCAATTACCATATTTTACATATAGTTAATATTTCGAATAGTGTGAGAAATTTGTGGGATCCATTATTCATATTAATTAGGCCTACCTGTATCATAATTTTAATTTTTTGCATATTAATTAGGCTAAATTTCTATTAATTGCTGGCTTGATGCTGAAACTGGAAATTAATGGTGCCACCAAAAGTGTTATATCCTTAAATTTTCTTACCTGTTTAAAGCAGGCTCATAAACTTCATTCGGTCATGCTGTTTGCAAATGTGCTCATTCATGTATATCAAATTTAAGCATTATTAGACTTATATGCTTTTTTATTTATACAGAAAGTTTTTGCTTGAATTAACCTTGTAAGTTTGGGATCTGCAGTGCATGAAGATGATGATTCATTTATTTTGGGACAATATTTTGGATAAATATTATTTAAGATAATATCTCAGATTATATATTTCATAATATTGAAACCTTTAGGAAATCAGTATACAGTATTGGTAATCCTCTAGAGCAGGGGTGGCGAACCTTTTTCTGCTGGCGTGCCAAAAATTTAAAAAGTTATTACATATGTTCAAAAACTCCCTAAAATATGTCAAAAAATGCTAAATTCCTTTTTTGCTACTGTCCCAATTAAGCATTTAAAATTATGTATTAGTTTGGTTTCCCTCTTTGAGAAGCCCAATTAACCGGTGGCCCAATTAAGTGGAATTGACTGTGTGTGTGTACAAGTTGTCCTCGACTTATAATGAGTTTACTTTAATAACTCCACCATAAATTGAAAATGATCCGTAATGTTAATAATTTTAGTAGTAATAACAGACAATGGAATACTGAATTCTTTAAGAGGGTATAATCATCCAAATTTGATCTAGATTCTGAAGGTTATAAAATAATCTAGAATTGAACTGATCACCAAGGTGTAAAATCATCTGGGAAGGATTCCCAAGGTAGTAAGCAATTGCATTACTACATTTTTAACAAAAGAAAAATTTATTTCTAGCCAGTATGCTATGAAAATAGCCAAGTTCAGAATATCATAAGGGTGATCGTAAGATTAGAATATCATAGGTTGAATGATGGCAAGTTGTGGACTATCTGTATACACTATTGTATATAAGTTTTATATAATATATATATATAAATCAAACAGCAATATAAGATTATATAAATCTTATATTACTGTTTAAGTTTAAAAGCAAAATAGCATTCTATTTATAGACTTGTTTAATAGAAGCAATAAATTTAATTTCGTTTTCTGAAATTTATATTAAATGTAATTTGTGAGGAAGTTGAGACAAAATCACTTAAAACTATTATTATTATTATATTGGTGAATCAAATTTTCTTGATTTCATTTTATTATGTAAATTTCTTATTAATATGATCTTAACTTGATGAATTAATATGATTTATATTCTTGACCATGATTAATACAATAAAAAGCTATAATAATGTCCTGTTCATCCCTATGTAGAGTACATTTTTGAAATTTCAACAGTTAATATTTATGAACTAACAGAAAATTTTATTCTGAAATGTTTATATGATGAAGAAGATTGCCTGTTCAATCAAAAATATTTTTGTTAATTCATAATTATTGGCTGCTATAATTTTATGATAATTTCTAGTAATGTATATATTTTCTATTAAATTAATAGGAAAATTTTATATGAAAAAACATAGGCTATGTAAATTTGAAATTAATTATAAATATATTTTTCCATTAGCATATTATAATGATATTGTAGTAGGAGCTGTATGCTGTCGAATAGATACCTCAGAAAATTCAAGACGCCTATATATTATGACATTAGGATGTTTGGCACCATATCGCCGTTTAGGAATAGGTAATTTTAAATATTAAATCTTATCTTTTAAATGCATTTTTATTATTCAAATCATAAATATAAATAGTGAAATATGATTATCTTTTTTATGATCAAATTATAAAATTGATATTTATAATTTTTTCAATATTAACTCCTTGAATGGCAACATGTCAATATTCATTTGTAATCATGTGCCGAACAGTATTAAAATTAAGTCTAATTACTATGCAAAAAAATTAAAATTGTGATATATCACTTAATTATTAATGAAATCTTTTGCAAATTTCAAATTTTATAGAATATTTTGCCCTCTTTCTATGTAAGCATATTTTTGGAGTTTTATTTCTTTCACAACTTTCCATTCCATATATGAGATCATGGAAACCACAATATTTTTAAATAGCCATATCTGTTCTGAACAATGCAAATCATGAATGAAGAAAATTTTCAGAAATTATTATTAAAAGACCAAGAGTTAAGTAACTTTTGTTGAATGAAATTATATAATGTAATTATTAAAAATTACATAAATTCCATGAAATATTATTGTTTTTATTAATATTTCATATTTATTAATTTGTCCTTACATAATTTGTTCAATTTTTATTAGTCCTTTTTATAAATTTTTTATTTTATATCAAAAAAAATCTAATGTATACAAAAAGATCTCATCTTATAAACAGCTGTAATATTCTTTACATTGCTCTAATTGGAGCATAGATTGTCCAATACCACATGCTACTGGGGGAATTAGGCTTGTTTGTAATTTCCCAGAAAGCAAGTGGCTGCTGTAAAGCAATATTGTTTGTTTCATTTTTCCCGATCTTCTCCTAAATTTTGATGAAATTGAAACGGAAGAAAAAAGGAACAATTAAAATATATTTGTTTATTTTAGCAAAATTAACCAATACTTTCTTATTATCTACAATATTTGTTCAAATTTCAGCATTTTATAACTTGTGTTACATTAAAAATTAGATATTTTTGAAATTTTAAATAAAAATATATTTCGTCCTAAAATCAGAATTACTTTGTCAATTTTTGTGAAATATATATATCAATGTTGGATAAATAAATCCAAATTCTATTGAGTGGTTATTTTAAAAATATATCTGCAATTGTAAAAATTTAGAAATCATTATTAAAAGTGGATATTTTTGTGTAATCAACATAAAAAACTGATTTGTAATAGCTAGTTTAAAAAAAGGATTAAAAAATTTAAAAAATATATAATAAAATCAGAATTATCACTTTGTTTTGACATTGATCCCCACATCACAGGCGCACAGGCATAATTAGGTCATGACATCTATATACAGAAAAGGCACTCAAGGAGTTAAAATGTTCAGAAAAATTTAATTTTCTGATTTATGTGATAGCCAAAAACTTAAGAAAAATTTAATTAATAGAATGTAATTTTTTTAAAAATTAAGTTGTTGTTCTGAAATGATAGTACAGGAGGATCCCAACTTATGACAGGGTTGTGTTCAAAAATTTCAGTTGTTTGAATCCATCATAACTCTGAACACAATTTTCCATAAATGCAGTGTCAGAGTTTATATTTCCAAATCACCAAAACTCAAAATATTCAATATGTTTTAAAAAAATAATAGTATACAGTAATGCTGATAAACATCATTTATTCTTTAAAATAATGAAATTTTGTTTTCGTTAATTTTATTCATATAAAGTTTCTGGCAGGTATGAAATGAACATTTCAGTTTTGATAAATCATTTAAAATACTGCTTTTTCTCTTACTCATAACACTTATTATTTATCATACCATCCTCAGGCTTAATCCAATAATGAACTGCGTTTTTCGTAACTTAATCCAATAACGATGGTATGATAAATACTGAAAACGTTAGCTTAAGGGAGAATTAATAAGACTCAACTGCTAATAGTGCTTGAAGGTCAAAGTAAGTGTTATTTCAGTTTTGTTTTACATTGTGTAAATTACTTTCTTGTGTTCAAGTTCCTAGATTGGCTGCATGGTAAAGTAGTTGTTAACTATCTTGAAAGATTTGGATATTGCATATCATTTTCAGCAAGAGTCCAGGCCTGGTCAGGCTTGCTGCATTTCAGCCTTCAGGTTGATCCCACTGTAGATGTCGGAGTGTCTGTAGAGGCTCTAAAAGTGCTGCTGCCAAAACTATCCATTAGCTGCTTAATTCAAACCAATCTAACCAAGTTTCTAGCAAATATAAGCAACTATTTTTAACACTACTTCCCAATCATTGGCTGACTGAATTCTTCAAGTTGATTACATGAAAATATCCACTTTTAATGATGGTTCCTAAATTTTTATAATTGCAGAAATATTTTTAAAATTATAAATATTGTAATTACAAATAAACATTGTTTATAACCAATCCACTCAATAGAATTTGGATTTATTTATCTAATCTTGTCAATTTTTAACAATGAAGCAATAAGACTTATAAATGTCTCTGTTATTCTATGTTCATAATAGTATTTATTCCAGACCCACTATGAACTACTGACATCTGTGGTAGAACCATTAGGATTTTACATTAGGTGTGTCAATGCCTGGGCCTGATCCATCAAAAATTTTTCAGAAACATAAAATCCAAATTTCACATTTCTATGCAATTAAGTTGGTGTTGAAGGTCGAGCTTGGATACTTAAAAAAATCTGGAGGTGTGAGACCTGAAATTAAATATGAATACTGCATTTCAATCCTGGCAGTCTGATTGATTGGCTTATCATTATTGCAAAATCATTGAGGGTGCTGTTGTAAGTTTGGTTTTTGTTGTAAATCAGGAATTTCGTATATCTGTATGGACATTGCAAAATATCAATGAATAATCTTTCATAATTTAAAATTTCAAAATAAAATAGCCTATTTACAATCTCTATTGAACAGATCATAATTCTGAAAGGAAGTAATCCAGAATTAAATAGAAAATTTTGAAGGATAAGCATATGATAGATAGGTGACATGTAATACATTTCATATTATAGAAATTTAAATTTCTCTAGGCTCAACTCACACGAGCCACAGCATAACCATGCCACAACTACACAATGGTAGTCTGTTTGTGGATGGTCGTGAATTATAATTATATTAATATAGAAACGCATAATCTAACTCAGACGGACCACTAACTGAAGTCGGCTTCAACTGCTGTCGCAACTTGTGGCGTGGTTCTGTTGTGGTACATGTGAGTTGAGCCTTATGATTTGAAACTTTTAACATAAAATGTGTCAACATAACTGCCAAATTAATCTGTTAGAAAAAGATAACTAATGTAATTGCTTTACAATATATTAGCCATCCTCCTATTGAAAATTATATACTATAGGAATCTTTGACTAATATTTAATAAATTCTTAAAATAATACTGAATTAATCATGGTTTCAGACCCATAGTATATAATCATTCTCATATGAAATTTAAGAAGGCATTAAAAAACATTGCCTAATTTATTAGAATATGTTTAAAATTTGATAAAACAAAAATAGTTTATAGCCTTCTATCATAACTAAAAGAATAAAAATGAATATAAAGTCAAAATTCCATATTTTCCAAAAAATGTTTTGAATTATTTACATTATTATACCAGATTAAAAATAGCAAAAAGTTAAAAATTTGAGAATATTTTAGGAATAAACAGAACAGTGTTATATAAACAATTGTTTAAAATAGAATAATACAGATAAAAAAACAATTATAAATTTTACTATCTTATAATAATCTTGTTTAAGATGATGATAAAATTAGAATGCAAAATAAAAAAACTTTTTTCAGAGAGATAATTTCATGAATAAAAATAATAAATTATTTAGTATTTACAGCAAGAATCTTACATTACAAATTATTTCTTTTAAATCTCTGTTATTCTGTGTTGCTCCATGGAGTTAATATAATTAATCAGTCATAGAATAATCTGTTATGTATCATTGCTAATTAAACTATATAGTAATGGTTCTTTCTTAACCAGCATTCCACATGTCACAAATGTTCTGCAAAATTATGAAATATATGTAACCTATAAATTTTAATTAAACATAAATAAGAACTGCATGCATACTTTATTATTAGTTTTAATATTGTATAGTCTTATATAAATATTATTAATTTTGATGTTCCACAAAAACTTTTTATAGTTAAAAGTATTCCATAGCTCTAAAATGGTTAAGAACCACTGCTATATAGAATATTGAACAGTAACTTCTATCAAGGCCCGTCTATTAACTCAGAAATGATAAATACAACAAAAATACTTACACAGGGTATTCATTGTAATCATGATGCACAACAAAATTATTTTTACAGGATTTCAATTTATACAGTTTGAAATATGTGGATGCATAGATCTCTCTGTTTTTGTTGAATTTCCATAAAATGTGAATAAAAAGTTCATTGAACAATTTACTTTTTTTGCAAAAATATCAGTTATGGCTTTAAATTTTTTTATTTAAGCATTAAGTATGCTCATAAATTTCATTTAGCCATTCTATTTGTTAATATTCCCATTCATATATAAATCAAATTTATGCATTATTGGACTTATTTGGTTTTTAATTTATATAGAAATTTTTTGAAAGAATTAACCATGTAAGTTTGAGACCTCTTATCTAGAGATGACTACTAGGAATTTGTAAGATTAGTTCCAGAGTACAAGTGGAGCATTAATCTTAGTCATAATACCTCCTTACTTAATTGATGGATTAAATAAATTAACAACACCATGCACATTTTATAAATAGAAACAGGACTCCTTGAAATGGGAGTTACAGTATATGAAATTCTGAAAAAGAAAAATATGCAATAAATCTTTGTTAAACACAACCTTGATTAAGACTGAGTTTAGGTTTGTGTCTTGAGATAATGCTGTTCTAACATTGCCACTAAATCACAGTTTGAAAAAGGCATATTTTTGATTCATATTTTTTTTTTATTCAGACCTTAATGTTAATATAACAGTTTTGTTAATATAACAGTTTTGTTTGTTTGTTAATAATACAAGAATACAATTTGGTACCTTAAAACTAAAGAATAGAAATTCTTAAGTCTAATAAATTGCATTAGAGCAGATGATGGGTGAATTATAAGCAGCCAAAAACTTTTTTTAATAAACTTTGAATTTCTTATTTTGAGTATTTATTTTTAACTCCTTGAACTTTCAAAATTGATAATTTTGTAATAAATAATATTTGACATTTTTCTATTTACATTTACTCAAAATTAGAAATTTACAAATTTCAAATTATAAAATATATACAATATATACAAGGTGTGATAAAAAAATACGGGGACTTATCTGATAGAGGGCAGGCAATGCATCGCAGACATTTCAGCTGTTTGGTGACTCATCCTGCATGCCTCAGCTATAAATATGGCTAATTGTTTCATTTAGGTGTTAAAAATTTATTAGTGGTAGTGTGTTGTTTCTATTTGCACTGTTTGCAATTTTTAAACATGGATGCACTCAAAGAGCAATGGATGTGCATAAAATTTTGTGCTAAACTTAGAAAAACTGGAATTGAAACACTGTCTATGGTGCAACACGCATTCGGAGACTCCTGAATTGTGGCGAAGTGGTGCGTGGTTTCTCCACCACAATAATGCTCCACCACATACGGCACTTCTCATTCAGGAGTGGCTCACCCGAAATTCCCTTCCAGTCATCCACAACCCCCTTATTTACCCAATCTTTCACCGGCTGACTTCTTTCATTCCATAACCCCCTTATTCACCCGATCTTTCACCGGCTGACTTCTTTCTCTTCCCACGCATAAAGAAAGTGTTGAAAGGAAGATGTTTTGATACTGTAGAAGAAATTAAAAAGTGAATTTGCAGACCGCACTCAACTCACTTCCGCCGGAAGCTTATGTGGCTGCCTTCCAAGGATGGCAAAATCGGTTTGGTCGTTTGCATACATGCAGAAGGGGCATATTTTGAAGGAGATACTATTTAAATAAAGTATTGTTTAAAAAAAAGTTTGTATAATGATAGTCCCTGTATTTTTTGATCACACCTTGTATAATAAACATGAATTCAGAACAATATCATGGATTCATATTTATAAATATTTAAAATTAGAGTATATTCAATGAGCATATTAAATTGTATGAATCTTCCAGTAGAAATGAAATAAAAAATGTTCCTGAATAATTTTTCTATAATTAATTTAATTTTTATTTTAGGTACAAAAATGGTAGAACATGTGCTAAATTTTGTTCAAAAAGATGGCAATTTCGATAGCATATTTTTGTAAGTACTATCTTATAAATTACTGAGATGATTTTCTCTTCATTGTAAATAATTAACAAAGTGAAATTTTAATCAATATTTCAGTAATAGAAATTTGTAATTTCAGACATGTACAGATAAATAATGAAGGTGCTATTGAATTCTACAAAAAATTTGGGTTTGAAATTGTTGAAACAAAACAACATTATTATAAGAGGATAGAACCAGCTGATGCACATGTTCTTCAGAAAACACTAAGAGGTTCTAATCAATCATTACCTGTAAATAATTCATGGCGATCAGAATAATTATAATAAAGGTGAATCTTTAATAAACTTTGATGTGGGAAAGTTTTTACAAAAGCATTAGATTTTTGATTGTATGATATTGACTGAAAAAGGAAGAAACTATGAGAAATCTCTTTTGTGCATAAACACAACAGCACCCGAGAGTGCCTTTTTCTGTGTGTTTGTGCATGTGCTGGATTCCTGTTAAAAATTCATCTAAAATGGAGATAAAATAAAAATGAAAAGTTATTAGTTTTCTTCATTTTTAATCCAATGATTTACACTTGAAAACAACTATTCTGGAAGTTGATGCATTAAAAAGTTATTTAATAATTAAATTTGAAGATTCTGGCCTGTAAATTCATGGAAGGACACAATCTAAAATATTAATGCATAATTTATTATTTACAGTCAAATTTTTATTGTTGAGAAAAACTAGTTTTATAAAATGGCTAAAGCTTATGTTAATGCCTAAAGATTACATTTTACAGAATTTGTTTTAATTAATATCTATTGGTGGTTTATTTTTTGCATGTGTGAATGCCCCATAATAGTATAAAATTGTGGATTATTTATTCTCACATTTTGTACAATAAAATACAAATTATTTCATAAAGTGTTCTTTAACTTGGAGGTAACTTAAACTGCAAGAACAGCGTAAACTTTAACATATATACTGTCTGTCCAACTTAGCCACGACCATCAACGCAAGTATGCGTGCGCTAACTGAATGAGTCCAGTGACAAAATAGAGATGACAGCTTCGCACATGGATGTTTCAAACGCAAGATAACTGAAGCTGAATGGAAGTTTATTGTAATGTTGAATGCTAAATGATTATATTGAAAAACTTCTTACTTCAGATATTAAATAAAAGCAAACAATAAGCCAAATAATTAAGATAAATCGTTTATTCAAAAACGTTTTCGTCTATCCACATAGCTTGCCTCAGTTTGCTTTTATTTAGCTAAATGATTAGTTTCAACGTTGGAAATAGTATATTTAACAGAACTTCTAAATGATTAGTTTCGACGTTGGAAATAATATATTTAACAGAACTTAATAATAATTCAATAATTTTTATCTAATAAAATATAATCATTATATTCCGACCCATCATTATACAGACTGTGACTCTCCCTTTTGCATTTGGACTCATCTACCTGAGCTAGGCACGGCTTTTGTGGACAAATAATACTATTAAACTGCATAACATAAGGCTGTTCTCAGTCAATCTGTTAAAAATATATAAATTTATATATATGGTATAGGTGTATAGCTGAGTATTGCCTTATAAACAATCCAGAAACATTATAGAATAAATACATGCTAAGTTTATCTACTTTAGAAATCTAAAGTTACTTTATGAACTATAATTACATCTGTTAGATAATTAATCATCATGGAAACAATATATATTTAAAATTCCTAAAATAGATGTATATTTGGAAGTACTTCAGAAAATTAGCAATAACTAAAATACAGATATCTTTTCAGTTATGCACTTAACATTTTTATTTGAAATTATTAAATGAATAAATTTCTCATGAAAATAAGTCAAGTTAATTATAAGATTTTCTATAATCAACTTTAATCATTAGTTATTTTCAGGGCTGGGGTGTCAGCAGGAAAATATGCCGACACTGACTCCTACATTTTTTATTTTGCTGACACTGACACTGACACCAACTCCCCAACCCTGGTTATTTCATATCACTACTTCATTGAGTTTTATTTTCAGGAAGGAAAATGATGGCATTAATTAAGGATTTGTTTTTAATTTTTGCACCAAAAATAATAAAATGCAGGTAGGCCTCGATTAGTGCGACTTACAAAAATGATACCGTTTTTCAGTTAGTGTGAGCAAATATTCGATTAATGCGAGTTGTAAGCATCAGTCTTACTAACAAATGTCCGTCCCCTTTTATGATGTCAATAACAAATTACCGTTAATTTTCGGTTAGTAAAACCGGATGAGAAGCAGTCCAAGAACAGTCACTTGGCCTTGAAGGGGTGAAACACCAGAAAAATAGGCTTTTTGCTATTTAACATTACTATTATTCAGCTTTGTTATCGTATACGTACAGTATAGTACAGAATTTTCTTTTAAAAAGTATCGAAATGGATAAAAGGAAAAACACTTGATGATAAAACAGGAAATGAAAAAGAGGTTAGTGATTTTGCTAGAGCAAAAAATGGGTGTGATTGAGCGACATAAAAGCAATTGATTCCGCTTTCGATTTGCTCTTTTGGTTTCGATTTGGCGGTTGGTTTGATGATGGAATGAGATGCAACTCCCGCTTTCGATTTGCTCTTTTGGTTTCGATTTGGCGGTTGGTTTGATGATGGAATGAGATGTAGTTCCTGGTAAGTTATTAGTTTAGGTCAGGGGTGGGCAACTTTTTTTTTTTGTAGAGGGCTGTATAGAAAAATTTATGGTGGGCCATGGGCCAAAACAAAAACAATTGATGATGATAGTATTTATTTAAAAAAGAGAAGGTACAGATATACAAAGCGTTGGTATTAGATATAATAAAATAATGTGGCCCACGGGCCGGAGGATAGCGTTGATATTAGATATAATAAAATAATGTGGCCTGTGGGCCGGAGGTTGCCCACCCCTAATTTAGATGATGAACAACGATGTAAAATATGAAAATAAATAATTACTATTTATTATTTATTTATTTATTATAAAAAAAAAATGAAAATAAATATTTCTTAAACAGTTAGTATTGTGGTTATCTATTGTAAGGTTGGCTAATGGCTGGAATCTCACAAAGCAAGAACCAATTACCATATTTTACAGTGAGATTTGCTTATGGCCAGAATCTCACAAAGCAAGAACCAATTATCATATTTTACATATAGTTAATACTTCGAATAGTGCGAGAAATTCGTGGAATCTATTATTCGCACTAATCGAGGCCTACCTGTATATGTAACGTATAACTTTTAATAAAAGATATGCTTGCTAAGCTCTGCATGCATAATTTTTAATGTTAGTTTTAACATTGCGTCCCTTTATATAAATAATTGTTTTGGTGTTCCACAATTTTTTTTAATAATTAAAAGTGTTCCGCGACTTCAAAAAGGTTAAGAACCAGTGCTTTAGAGATATTTTGTTATGATATCATGAAACTGCTATCCAACATAACGAGTATTCATAAGCTCATTTAGCATTAATTTGCTTGAAATTTTTAATATTGGGCAACTGCAATAAAATTTAAAGTAATTTATCAAAAGAAATTTACTTTTTAATAAGAGTTTTAGCTCATTATTAACTATAAAAATTTACATTGAAAGTAATTATTTTAGCAATCCTAATACTTTAATATCTTTTCAGATTATTGACTTAATGTATGTCGTCGTTGAACGTATGATCTTTTTGTCAAATGCATTTTCTGATTGAATGCTTTATATTTATCAATAATTTATTATATTTCATCTTGAAATTTTAATGCCTGATGAATAAATTTGTTTTATATTCAAATAAATTCGTACATCTATATTTTTCAATACTTTTATGTAATTGTTTATTAGTAAATAGGAAAGATCATGTAAGATTAATAATTATATGAGAAGAAAAATATTTTAAGTTGTTACATTAATAATATTTTCTTTAGTTTAATAAAATAACTAATGTGCTTATTGTTACTATACAGTAATTTAATGTTAGTTCATCAAATTTAAATAATTCTTCTTCAATAATTTTATATAATTCATTGTTAAAATTTAAATTTTTTATTTTGATATATGATTCTTGTATTACTTTTTTCTCTTAGAAAATTAAAGAAAATAATTTTATATGTTTACTTATAATTCTCATATATTAATGATTTTTATAATTTATCTGCTTTATTAATATGTTCTATATTCTATATTCTATATTCTATATGCTATATTCTTTGACATTTTAAAGGTTTTTTTTTTAGAAAGAAACTTAAAAACAATTTCATTATATTCTGATTTACTTAGTAAATTATTCTTTATACCTTAATTGAGTAAAGAAAAATTATCTTTCTTTTCTGTGAATTAATTGATAATATTTTTGATTAACTCAAGGTAAACATAATTTAATTCTAAAAAATAAACAATAGTTGAATCTTAATGATAATTAAATTAAATATAAACTCAGATTTACAATAAAATAAAACAACTGTTTATAAATATATTTAAAAATAAAGTAACTAATGAAAAATTTGAAGAAAAGGCATTATTGATACAAAGTGATAACACATAAGATTAAAGATTTAAATAAAATTGCATTAAAGAAACATATTTAATTCAGGAATTTGTAAAGAAATGATGTGAATAAGATTGAAAATCATTATTACAAGATAGAAAGATTTAATAAAATTGAGATGAATGGGATATTCTATCTTCGTTTAAAATTCAATTTTATTAGTAAGTTGTTTCTATTTTTATATTATTAATATAAATTATCAACCATTCTCTAAAGTTTTTTTTATGTATAATATATATAAGCAGTTATGGTCTGCTGTGTATGTTCTTTCTATGTATATTGAAAATATTCTAATATTGGTAATTTCAGATATAATACAAATGCTCCTCTAGTTACTATCATTTGTAAATATGAATGTTTATAACTAGAGAAAATTTCATGAAATTTCAAAAACTCTTCAATAATTTTAAGTAATATGATGACAAAATGCTCCAACAGCCAATATAATGTAAAATTACATGGTTAACATATTATGGCAGTATTTCAAGATAGTGATAATTACACCAAAAATTTCTCATTATATTCAGAACATTTCATTAAAATCTGTGAAATAAAACTTATAATTGGTACAATTGAGATTATTATTACAATATACATTATATAGTTACTTGAGTACTTCTGGAGCCAAAATAACAGCAGTGTCTGAATTGCAAGTAATTGATTTATGAACAAAACTTACATATGAATTATGTTCATAACTAGAGGAATGCATCAAATATAACATGAGGAATATTTCAAAAGTTTCAGTGCTAATTAGTACCTAGTATTTTAAATTTACTATCAGAAGACAACATGGTTCCTATTTTTCGTTTTGTGACCCTCCAATTATATTTGAACTCTGTAACAATACTACTACAATTGAAAGAACTATTTGACATGAGAAGACCTAATCATATGGACATACCTGAGAGAATAAACAAGAATATTTCTATAATTTTCCTATTTTTTCATTGTTGTTTCATCTCTTTTCATGCATCCCATGTCTTAACTAACTATATTTTCTTTTACATCTTCCAATAGCTCTGGTTGTTGACCTTTGGATTGTTTCAGATGGCTAGTCTGAAACAATCCAAAGATCAATCCAATCTCTTTGAACAAAGAATCACTTGTATTTATCCAGCAAGAGACAGAACTTTATAGCTTCCTCCTCTTACAGGAAGATAAGGAAATTTGCTCTAAGAATGAGTACAATTGTCAATATGGTGATGAATTTACTTCCCTTTTTTTCTCAAATATCACTGAATTTTATATAAAGTTGTTAATTTTAATAATTATTTATTTTGGGAATTTTGAGGTTTTTCTGAACCTCATGATCTCACGTAATTATGAAATATATTATATAGAGAAATTTTCACATTTCTCAGGTGAAAAGGCATATGGATCTAGATACTTAAGCCCATCCCACATGAGCTCTATTATTATATATTTTTTTAAATACATGACAAAGTTATGTTGATAGTGAAATTTTTATATAAATTTGATATCAATATACATACATAGCATAACATAAATAATTATACATTACATATTATTTACATGGTCCTCAAGTTACAGACAATTTATGTTTGTAAGTTTTCTTTATAACTGAGATACTACTGTTATTTTGCCTTCAAAAGTATTGAAATAACTTTATACCTGACCTGTCTAAAATAAGATATTTCAAATTGATCCAACTGTAAAATATATTAAAAAATACAGTATATAAAGTGTGAAATTTTTGGTGTAATTGCTACTATCTTGAAACACTGCCATACTATGTTAGCTAACTAGATGCTAGAGCATCCTGCTATTGTAATGTTTCAAAATCTTGAAAAGAGTTTTTGAAATTTGCAAATGAAGTTTCTCTTTCATAAGTATGAATGTTTATAACTAGAATGTTCATAAATTAAATACAAGGATTTGAGTTATGAACATATCTATACAATCTGACAGAGAACTTATTCTCAAATAATAATAATAATGTGACAATTTTAAATACTTTAATATCTTGACATTTAAATTAGTCTAACATTAGTGTTGAAACAATGATAAACATTACGTAAAATAGAGATAGGGAGAGAAAAACAAAGATACAAGGCGATAATAAAATGCTTAATTATGTGATACTAATGATCAAATTTTTTCGAATCTACAATACTAATTTAGCATTAATGATAAAATATTTCAAAATAAATTGTAGTTTCTAATATATCTACATAAGTTACTATCAAGTTGGGTATTCTACAAGAATCTTTTCTAAAGCATTTGATTACATGGCACAAACGCACCACTAATGATTCACTAAAACAACTTGATGTATGTTATGTAAATAACTTTCATTACCAGAATGTGACTAAGAGAGTATAAAAATTCATCTCTATTAAAGCTCATTTCCTTATCTGTCAATAAAGAATAAAAATTCAATATTTATAAGACAATTAGATGAGATGAATTTTTATAAAAAAATTAACATAAATAAAATTGTCATATTTATTCATGTAAAATCAAGTCAATTATAAAAATAAAGGCCATACTTTCGTCATAAACTATTGATTTTGATAACCTTACTTATGATCAAATTTCATTGCTGAGAAGAAACCTTCTGTTTTTAACATTATCTAAAGTAAATTGATTTTTAGTTTGCAAATTCTTATAAGTTAATTCCTTCCTAGAATGACTTCAAAGTCAAAAACTACATGTATTCTGAATCCTTTAATTATTTGTTAATACTTATTTTTTTTTATCCAACGATAATAATAATCAGTGAGCATCAATTTATTTTAGGGAGAAAGAAATTTATGCTTAATAGTTTGGTTTAATCTTGCTACAATATTGAAGTCATTATTGAAAATTAGATGAAAATAAAAATAAACTGTTCTTGTGTAACAAAGTGACTTTTTTAGTAGCAGCTGAGGAAGGTGCCAAGTGTGTTGAAAATGTTTCTGATTAAAGTTCTTTGACTGCTAAAGGGCTTTGTGTTTTATGCAGTCTTGTTGAACTTTTGTTATGAAAATTAGATGACATATGATCTGAGATATTAGAGGAACCTGTGTTATAACATGTAATATATAATCGTGTGCATTGAAAATAGACTATGTTTGTATTATTTTTATGTGTGCAGAATTTACGAGGGTTATTTTTTAAATAAGGTCCATTTTTTAATCAAAAGAAAAATACTGCAAATATCATTAAAATATTTATTATTCCATATTCTACATACTTTCATCTACTTTAAACAAAAACGGAAATTATGTAGAAAACATTTGTCATACCGTTCAACAAGTTTTTGAATTCCGATGTTGAAGAAATCTGCCGCCTGTGAAGAAGCCCAATCCATGACTGCAGTTTTCACTTCTTCGTCGTCGTTGAACCGTTGACCACCAAGGAACCCCTTTAAGTACCGAAACAAGTGAAAATCACAGGGTGCAAGGTCTGGACTGTAAGGTGGATGATCCAGTTGTTCCCATCCAAAAGACCTGATTAGACCTTGTGTTTGTGCAGAAACATGTGGCCTTGCATTGTCATGGAGCAACATCACACCGGAAGACAGTAGGCCAAGCCGCTTATTTTGTATGGCACGGCGGAGTTTTCTCAAGGTCACACAATACGCATCAGAATTGATTGTTGTGCCGTGCCTCTTGGCATAAAATTCACTAACAAAATCCCTTTCCTGTCCCAAAAGACAGTCGCCATGATCTTTTGTGCTGAAATTGTCTGTTTGGCTTTCACTTTGGTTGGCGACAATGTGTGTCGCCATTCCATCGACTGTTGCTTCGACTCAGGAGTCATGTGAGACACCCAAGTCTCATCTCCTGTAATGATGTGGTCCAAAAATTCATCTCCTTCCTGCTCGTATCAAGTCAAAAACAATAAAGCACAGCCCAATCTTTTTGTTTTGTGATCGTCGGAAAGCAGTCTTGGAACCCACTGACAACACAATTTTCGATAATTCAGTTTCTCTGAAACAATGCTGTACAAAACTGACCTTGATACCTGTAGAAAATCAATTGGTAACTTTGAAATCATGAATCGTCAGTCCTCTCGAATTTTGTTCTCCACATCACAAACCAAATCTTCAGTAATCAGAGAAGGTCGGCCAGGGCGTGGCTCATCATGCACATTAACCCGCCCGACCTTGAACATTCTCATCCACTTTTGAACTTTACTGTCACTCATTGCATTATCACCATAAACTTCACAAATCTGACGGTGAATTTCTGCTGCTGCCAAGTTTTTTGCACTCAAGAATCAAATTACAGATCGTATCTCACAGTCGGCGGGCGACTCAATTTTCTTAAACATAATAAACTTCTATAGCTCACCACACAGACCGACGACACGGTTGCAAATGGTGTCTAAATGCATGCAAATCATGATGGAAGCAGACGCGCATGCCCACTGCGGTGATCGTGCGACATTCTCTCTCTCACTCTCATTCACAAACGGACCTTATTTAAAAAATAACCCTCGTATTAAGCATAAAATTTAAATGCATACTATATTTTTCATAATTTTTAAAAAACTGTTCAATTTATGTTTGTAACTTGAGGACCATGTGTATAATATGTAATGGATAATTACAAACATACAATCCAAATATGCATGTTGTTTTGATTAATGGATAATTATTTATGTAAATACATAAACAAGTATCAATATACATATATAGCATAACATATCAAATTTATATAAAAATTTCATTATCAACATATCTTTTTTATGAAATACTGATATCAACATATCAGTATTTCATAATGGCTTGCATATAACAAGCCATTATGAAATACTGAGATGAATTATTTTCAAAATTTCTGTTTAACAAGAGTAACATATTTTGTTGTCAGTAATTTGATTTCAATAGTTTTTCAAAATAAATGTTTGAATTTGCTAAATAATAGTTATTTATTAAAATTTTATTGTTTGTTGATACAAGAAATTAACATATCATAGTGAATATAGAAAAAAATTTTTTTTCAATTTGCTCCTAGTACATTGGGGATTCAGTGATAAAAATAATGAGATTTACACATCCATGTATTGAATTTCCATAAAACATTAATGAAAATATTTAATAAATATATTCTTATTAAACAATTTACCTTTTTGCAAAAATATCATCTATTAATATGTTTTTTTTTTTTACAGCCTTATCTATGCTTAAAGTATGCACATAAATTTCATTTGGCCATCTGTTTGCTAATGTGTTCATTCCTTAAATTTTATATAAGCATTGTGGGATTTGCACAAAAATTTTTTGGAGGAATTATCTATATAAGTTGGGAATTTACTATACATTACTTTCAAGTAGAATAAATCTGTGATAAAAAGCGATTTCACTTTTCATCAGTAGATAACTTTCTAAATTAAGTGAGGGTGAGTAAGCCAGAAGAATTTACAATTGTGTTTTCTAGTTTTGG
Source organism: Olivierus martensii (assembly GCA_000484575.1). Classification (NCBI taxonomy): domain Eukaryota; kingdom Metazoa; phylum Arthropoda; class Arachnida; order Scorpiones; family Buthidae; genus Olivierus; species Olivierus martensii. The sequence continues at coordinate 167,083 of AYEL01076806.1, forward strand.
TCCACAAGTCCAAAACTAATTTGCTATATGTATATCCAGGATTGTCAAATAGTTTTCAATCTTTGCAGATTAATATTTTATTATTATTATTCCAATTTGTAGAATATAGAATAAAATCAGTTATCATTAAAAATAATGAAGATATCATTCAGTTTCTCCATACTGATCAAATAGTATAGATATTTATGTTATTTTGCATTTTTTGATTATTTAATAGATTCAGATTATCACAAATTTGTAATATGAGATTCCTCTCACTGCTTTTATAGTAGCCATATTTTCTGCACACTTGAAAAAATGCACTTATCAGTTTATAATATATTTTCAATGATGATTTAATAATATCCTTGCCATTAATAATAATACATCAATGCTTGTCTCATATATATTAAATTTTATATTTTTTTGCAGAGACTAACATTGTTTTTAATCTATTTTTTAGTGTATATAGAGAGCGTTTATTCAAAGATCACCCTTATATATCTGAATTAGTGCCTACATTGCTTCATGTATTTGTTAGTATTGAAATGACAGGACAGAGTGTAGCATTTGAAGAAAAATTTCAATATCGAAGGCCCATGTATTTAGTTTTAGATTATATTTGGAATATTGACATTCATAAAGATAAAATGAAGGTAGTTATTTAAAATATAATTTAAATTGTGTCATAATTTAAATAAATAATCGTATTGTTTCCTTTTAGCAATTAGCGAAAGAAGCTGAAGAATTTATTGAATCTGCACATCCTCCATTGTTTTTAAGATTTATCAATCTTTTAATAAATGATGCTATATTTTTATTAGATGAAGCTTTATTGGTAAGTTTAATTATAAAACATTTGTAACAATACCTGTAAGTGAATGTAGATTATATCTTTTAATATACCAGAAAAAATATCCTCTCCAAGTGATGTTTTTTTATTCAAAATGCAAGATAATAGATGTCACATTCCTTGAAAATAATAATGCATAAAATTACAGCAAAAACAAGGTTAAGTAGTTAGCAGGTAATGATTAACTACTTTATTTATCATTTGATTTTAAATAACAGTTAACTCAGATTTGAGAATATAAGCAATTTTCAATTTAATAAATTAAATTCTGATCACTGGTAGTCGCCATTGCATATATTAAAAGACATCAAATGATTTTTGCATTAGCAAATGCAAAAATCATTTGATGTCTTTTAATATATGCAATGGCAACTACCAGTGATCAGAATTTAATCAGTATTTTATAGTTGAAGAATATTGAAGCAAAACTCTCATTCTTCAATTTTCATGGATTTTTTTTTTATTTCCTCTATATGAGGATCAAGTATGAGAGATATTAAAATTTGGAGAATATTAGTTTTGATACCTATGCAGGTGTATTGTACTAAGTGGCCAAGAATTATAATCAAAAATAAATTATTTATTAGGTTTTCTATTCTATTGGTTTTTTTTATTATAATACAATATTGTAGTTCAAGAAATTTGTGACTTTGCATAGGGATATTTGTTTTACCCCACTGGAACTTGTGGATTCATATTTTTAGATAAAATCAACTATTACTGTGTTTTGTGTACACACTTTGTTAATATGATCCAATTATTTTGTTCTGTAATCTGTTTACAAGACAGCTTTATATATACTTATACACAGTGTTTTTATTATAAAGTCTGCTTGTATTAATATTCCAAAACTTAATTCTATTTAATGTAAAAAGATCTAATTGAAATTTCTGTTGTTTTTTTAAAAGTATATGAACAAGTTACGAGAACAGCAGCAACAACGAGACAATGGAGAGTGGGCCTCACTGCCTTCTATGACTCGTCAACAGAATGAAGCAAATTTTCAACACATGGGCCTATTAGCTAGATTTCACAATGTAATGAGTAATGAAACAATTCATACATTGCAATGGTTGACATCTGAAATTACATCTATATTTTGTCATCCTACCATTGTTGATCGTATAACAGCCATGCTTAATCATTTCCTTCTGAATTTGGTAAATATAACAAATATTCAAATTTATCTTTATTATTATATCGTTCTTTAAATGAAATTTGTTTACAAGGTTGGACCACAGAAGAAAAATTTCAAAGTAAAAGATTTGAGTGAATATGAATTTAAACCTCAAGAACTAGTGAGAGACATATGTAGAATATATCTTAATCTTGGTTCTCAAGATACTAGGACAGCCAAAGCTTTTAACTTAGCTATAAGTAGAGATGGTAGATCATATAGTGAAGAACTATTTCCTCAAGCCCAGGCTGTGTTATTAAAAATCGGTCAAGGTCTATTGGCTACTAGATTAGATGAACTTGCAGCAAAAGTGAGGGTAAGCAGTATTTATATTATTAAAAAAAAATAAATGTAAACTTATAGATTTAATAATTTTTTATTTTTAAAGCAACTGGCAATAGAGCAGAGTAGAGAAGAGGAGACAATGGAAGATGCACCAGAAGAATTTCTTGATCCCATCATGAACACAGTTATGAGAGATCCAGTGAGGCTTCCATCATCTGGAATTTATATAGATCGACCAACTATTGCAAGACATTTATTAAGGTAATACACTATTAAAATATAAGCTTATTAACAAGAACATCTAGATGGGAAAAATAAATCATTAAATATTAATTTCAGTGATCAGACTGATCCTTTCAATCGCAGTCCTCTGACTATGGACAATGTAGAGCCTGCAGATGAGTTGAAGGAAAGGATAGAACAATGGCTAAAACAGAAAAGGGGATTTTAATGATTCCTTTTAATGATATAAACATTCACTGCCAATGGAAAGTACATTTGTAAATGATCCTGTATATAAGAAATTATTAAATTAATTATATATTGTTTAAAATATTATGTACAATAAACTTTTATTATAAAATGAAAATTGACTTTATCTCGGGAAAAGATAGAATAATAATTTACATACTCACTACTTACCATTAAAAAGTTATAATGGTCACTTTCTTGGCTTTACCTAAAACTCATATTGTGAATAAGAAATTTAAGATAAAACTATACATTGTTTTTGTATATATCAACTCCTCAGATATTTTTCAATTAGCTCTATATTTATTAAGTAATGCTGTGATTACACACAATTTCTTGAATTTGCTTCTCTAGAGTCATTCACATCTTGATCTATAAATGGCAATTTGTCTTTTGCAGCATAACAATCAATTTTCACATTTTCCTTGAATTAGTTATATTAAATGGCTTCTTTGACACTTCCTATAACTGCCTTTTGAAGTAAAAATTAGCATAAATATACTTATACATATAAAGCAAGTGGTTTCTTATAAGATAATTCAGAAAGCACGTTATATAGCAATAAACTGTATTCCTTGCTAATAGTGCTTTCTGAATTATCTTATAGCATAAATATGGTTTCACTTTGCCTTTGACATATGCAAATTTTTCCACTGTTGTTCTAATGTTGACCACATCATCAAAGAACAAACAAAACACACACGAAATGTCTACAGTGGTTGAGAGTTTTACAATCATCACTGTAGGCAGTGAGGTGTAAGGGGGTACTTTAGCAACAAAAATGAAAACTTTTACATAGATACATTTAATCTGTTGAATTCTTATTTCCTGTTACTATATTCTGTGACTTTAAACTATAATCAGATTTTTTTTAATATACTGATCATCATTATGAATTACATTGAAGGCTTCATTCATTAGCAATTCTGTGCTAATGAATGAAGTCTTCATGTTTTTTGAAGAAATACAAGTTTATTTTAATTTCAGATAACATCATTAAAAAATATTCTTGCGTTTAACAATGAATTGTTTCTATTGAAGAGAAAAGTAAATTCTGAATTCCTCCTCTGTTTTAAATATATTACGATTGATGATCAGCAATATTGCATTGCTGTTCGATAAAATTTGAAATGCTGTATGAATAACTTACCAACAATTCTTGTACAGACATTTATTATTATGATTCCTGTTTGCTTATGACAAATAATTGTCCAAATTTTTTTGTACTATCCAACTAATTTGATTGAGAAGTGAGATTTGGGCAAGTTTATCTTCTTTTCTTGAAGAATACAGAGTAAATGTAGAAACAAACAAACATTATTAAAATAGAAAAATGGTATCTTCCTGTAAGATTTATGTAGGACTCGTTAGTTATGGATAGCATACCACGTAATGAAAATTATACATGCTACCAAAAACTGTATATATTGTTTCCTTGTGCAATTTCTGCATTAGTATATCTGTATGTAAGGCATTGTGTTGTTAAAAGGCAAAATTTGCATCAAACTATATCACAAATGCAATTTTTATAATTTTTTTTCTAAATAGTACGCATTATAATGAAATAGTGAAAAGTGAAAAAGCCTGGATTGTTATAAAGTGATAGTTTTTACTCAATGTAATAAATGAATATTTGTTGAATGCAAATTAATTTAATGAAATTTTATAAAGATTTCATGCATTTTAAAGTAACAACCACTCTCTGCTTTTTCAATAAACTAATTACAAGTTTACTTTTGGGATGACTCCAATATTTCATAATCAGTTTTTATACTATACTTGTTCAAACATGAATTTTTAAAGGTTTCGCAATGTTGGAAGACTCAACTAATTAAAAACAACTTGCTTAATATTATAATAAAACAGTCCATTACAGCTCATACTTCGAAAAGTGCAAGAAATTCGTGGAACCCATTATTCATACTAATCCAGGCCTACCTGTATTAATAGTTTTTTGCTTTAGAGGTAATTATCATTAAATATTATATTTTTATCATTATTGTTATATACTAGATAGTAATATTTTTCTCTTTTCTTAATTATATTAAAAATATATTAATATGATAACACTTCTGAGGTTGATATAAATGAAGGTACATATTTTTCTAATGTGAGTATGTGTATTATGCATCCACAAAAGAAAAAAATGTAATCAAATATTTTTATGATGCTGACAGTGCATATTTTCATACTTTGCTCTTAATATAAGTATTCTCATCTGTATAGAATATATCTTTAAGCATGCAATAAATTAATTAGAATGTAAATGTCACATTTGCAATCTCAAATACACTCACAAGTCAGCCATTTTACACTGCCTAGCATAGTGCTGCTGTTTTGGAATTATTTTCCAAAAATATTTTGAGCTCTTCACAACCATTGATGCCTTCTTCAAGAAGAGGAATTTACTTCAGGTTGACATCCCTTTCAATTAATTAAATACTCTAATACTGCCAAATTTAGGATTGGACCATGCACTAGTGAATATACTAAACAACTATATGAAGTTTTCCTCTCATATTTTTAAATGAATAACAAATTAAATCTCTTATTTGTACAGGTTTTCTTTGACTTGTAAACTTTGTTTGTTGAGACTTAATGTAAGGATGCTTTTGCCTTAATTCCCATACAAGCTTTTCTATCACAAAATACAATTACTACACAATAAATACTTTAGTTTTACAATATGTTGATTGCTAAATCATTTTGCTTATTTAAATGCTAAAAAAATTTTTCTACAAGGTTTGAAATTAAAATAGAATGTTTGTTCATATTTGCTAAATTTAAATATTATTACAGATATAAAATATTGAAATCATATAATAACAAATTCCTACTATTTTAGTCATAACTAAAAAAACTGAGTTGAATTTCAAATGCATTATTGGGATTACACTCTAGTAAATTTGATTAACATTAATTCATACATGTATAAATATTATTTTATAATTATGGAATGTGATATAATCTGCTTTAATTTACCTAGTCAATATAACAAAAATATTTTTTCAGTTGATATTTTGAATGATGCAGTTATTTCTATTATTGGATTAGAAGAATGTATGAAATATTAATTAACATGATTGAAAATAAAAATGTTTTTATGAATATATTAATTCAAAATTTTTAATGTGAGTATATTTTAAAAATTATTCTGATGATATAGTTCTCAAATCATTTGTATGATTCTAGTATTTTTGTTGTTTAGCTATATTTTATAACTGGAAAAGCTAAATGAGACTCAAAATGCTTGAATGAGTTTTCTCAACAATAAAAAAAAATAAAGTCTGCATACTGTGAACTAATTTGACGAACATAAATTGTTTTTTCCAAATGAGAGAACAACATTTCACATAAAAATAAATCAAAATATCATATATTGTTGTCTTATTGTTAAAAATTGCTTAGATTATAATAAAGAAAAATCAATACTACTATTCATGTTAAAATAAGAAATTTGAGTTTATATGTCTTTGTTTTGAATATTGTTTGATATCAATGAGATTACAGATATGTTCTAATTTATATTTTTCAATAGTTTTTATCATCAGATTATTAAACTTTCAAAGATCGTAGTAAATACTGGAAGGAAACACACACACATAATAGAATCTCAATAGTTTGTGGTGAATGGGGTTTTAGTAGTACTCAAATTAATGAAAACATTGAATATACAGTATATACCTCCAAAAAATAATTGATATTGCATATATAGTATTTATTATTAATTCTGTAAGGAAATCAAAAATCTATAAGCATCAGAAAGCATCAATTTTCAGAATAGTACATCAGTCGATATTCTATTTTTGAAGATTGATGCTTCTGATATTTAATTCAAAGGAAGAAACAGCATCAACCAATGTTACTTCTCCCATCTATTCTAAGTATACAGCTATATGTTATATTTGAAAACTAGTACCAAAAACAACAAAAGCAGATTAAAAGTTCTCAATTCACTGCAAAATTTGAAAAAATGATGATTTAACTATCATTGAGGTGATAAACATACAGAAAATAGTTTTACTGAAGGACTGGCTGAAAGGTGCATATACATATAATGACTCATATCATTTGGCACAGAGTTTAGGCAATCCTCTACTTATTAGATCCATACTTAAGATTATTTATAGGTAATGAGCCAACCCAAACTTGGAACCTCCAGAAAAACTGACTATATAGGACTCTGAATTGAATCTGGATCCTCCAAGATTGTAAGCAACTGCTTTACTATGAGTTGTGTGCTTATTCTTTAATATAATTATTTTTAGTGTCGTCATCGATACACTAGTACTGTATAACAGTATGCTCCAATATACAAATCCAACATTTTGATTTATATAGAATTTCACAGAATGATCCTTCTATATAACTGGAACTACCCAACATCTCACCAACTTGTGTACTTTACTTACATGAATTTGATGACTACCATAAAAATATTTTTGATATCTTTTTTATTATTTTTCCAGATATAAAGCTTAATTCATAAAAATACAATAGATGTTTAAGTGCAGAAATGTCAGTTTACATTATTAAAACTTCATATTACTTGATTTGTATGTTTGTTGATCTTATGGAAAAATAGAAGATTATTTCAGATATAAAAAAAACAGCAAAAATAATACTGTAAACTATACCGAAAATCATATTTGAATCTTATCATTTTTATGTGCTTGCATTTTTCATTTCATAAAGATTGCACGTGTATAAAAATGTATTATACTGTGTAAAAGAAAAATAATATGCTACGAATTCAGAAAAATAAAAATTAGGCAAAATAATAAATAGTACAAACAAGATTTTATTCATTGTCACTTGCTGACAAATGCATACATTTGCAAGACAGTAATATTGCTTAAATAATGCCATAAAGTTCAATAAAATATTTTTATGTTCCATTGTTTGTAGTGATATACAAATATGAGCTATATATAATTTAAATATACAAACCAATTTACTGTATCCTGCTTAAGCAGCAATATATTAGTCAAATTTAGGTCACTGCAATTTTATGATGATTTTCAATCTGACCTGATAAATCCTCAATTTTTAAAAATTAAAGCCAAAATTTTTCTTCAACTAAAAGTAATGTTTAAACTTTAATGTAATAATCAAATACATATTTTTCATTTGAATCAATAACTCTTCCAACATTACAATAAAACAGTCCATTACAGCTCTTTAACAAGTACAAAATTAATTATTCTGGCATAACGTTTTCGAACCTTAAGCGGTTCCTCTTCAGTGCCTCTCACATACAAAATAGAAAAAAACTGAACAGTATAAGAAATTTAAATCTCCGAATAAACGTTTACTATAGAATAACTTATACATGCGAACATTATAACTGTCATTAATTTAAACATATTATCGAATAAAAGAACCTAAATTTCTTTATTATTTACTTCTATTGTATTTATCTTATTTAATTAATTCCAATGATTTAAATATATACTATTTTGTTAAACAAACATTATTTGAATCTTTTCATTATAATTGTATTGATGCTTTTCTTTGATCTTTGTTTTCAATGCCTTAAATACAAAAATTTTTAATTTATAAACATTATTAACAACCTTTTATTGATTTTAGATGTTAAATTAATATTAATTTATTTAATTTATTATTGTTTTTTAATTTTTATTATTTATTTCCTTTTTAGTTTTATTTTTATTAATTACTGCTTAATTAAATTTTAATTTATTATATTTTTATACGTTTAAAGATATCAATTTTAATGTTATGTTTATAAGATTGAAACAAATTGATAATCAATAGCAGAGTTTTAGATTTTCAACACGTCTTGTCACAGTGAAAAATCGCAATCTTAAAATAAATGTTCGCATCAATGAAGATTAGTTTGCTGAACTTTGTTTTGTTCTTATGCATTTTTACTCAGGTTTTCAGTAAATATAATGCAATCTTTAAAATTAAATTTATATACGGTATAAATTTTTTAACTTATTTGATAGCAGAGAACAATTTAATAAATTCTCTTTCTTAAATTTTTCAAATTCAATGTTTATTTTTATTTCTTATTCTATTTTTTAATAAAATATTTGTTGCTGCTTAAATTTTATAATTTAGGCAGCGTAATTTTTAAAGAATTATTAGAATTTTTATAATTTTTAAAGAATTATGTAAAATTTATTAATGTATTTAGTAATATATTTCTATGGGAAAAAATAATCAAATAATTAATGTAGAGTTTGTTACCTTCTTCTTTAATAGCATTCAACACTTTTGCAAGACAGTTATGTTCACGTAATTATTTTATCTGACTTATTTTAGGCTTTATTTTCAGATGATAGGGCGAAAGTAGGTAATAAGGATAAATGTAAGAGATACATATGAGTGTGATGAGCAAATTAGTGAAGAGGAGATTATGAGTGCGATTGGCAGATTGAAATGTGAGTTCTAATATGGATGGGGTCATAGTTGAGATGTTGAAGTATACTGGGAAGTCAATTGCCGAGTGGACGTGTTACCTGTGTAAACTGTGACAGATGAAAGGTGTGGTTCCAAGTGACTGGACTAAATCTGTGATTGTCCTCATTTACAAAAGGAAGAGTGGGAGAGGTGAATTCAAGAATTATAGGAATATAGGTTTGTTAAGTATAAGCTAGGAAGATATTTGGTAAGATTCTGATTGAGAGAGTGAAGAGGGTAACTGATGATAAAATATGGGATGTACAGTGTGACCTCAGAATTGGAAAAGGATGGTTAACTAAATATTCTCAATGTGTATGATTGTGGAGAAGTATCTCCGTATGAGAAAGAAAGTATTCTGTGCTTTTGTAGATCTTAGAAAGATATGACAGAGTGAATAGAAGTAATCTGTGGAAAGTGCTGAAAGAGTACGGCGTGAATGAACAGCTGCTTGGGGCAGTGAGAGCAAAGTATGATAATAGTTCTGAAGTGTAAATGAAAGCATGTCAGAATGGTTTGCAGTTGAGGAAGGAGTGAGTCAAGAGCGTATGATGTCTCCGTAAGTGTTTAATGCATACATCTGTGAAGAAAATTCTGCTGTAAATGAATTAGGAATAAAGGTAATGTGTGTCTTTGTATGGGACCTAGGTATGGAGTGAAAGGCATAGAAAATGTTTGAGTGCAACGGAGATGAGATACTTTGAGAGTTGTAGCTGAAGTGACAAGATATGATTGTATCGCGAATAACGAAATATGAAAGCAATGTGGAGTGTAAAGAAGTGTGATAAATGCAATAAGTCAATCAACTTTAATTTGTGGAAGCAAATGTAAGAGAGGAAGGCCAAAGAAAGACTAGAGAATATGTGGATGAGTATCTAAGGAAATATGAGTTTCTGAGTACAGTATTTATAAGACGCGGACATATATGAATGAAGAATGAATGTAGAGGAAGCTGAAATAATGTGTAAAGATAGGGATATATGGCGCCATCTTATTGATGACATTGGAGTGTTTTTCCTTCCTCATTTTATTTTATTTTTTCTTTTTTTCTTTTCTTTTTTCTTCTTTGAGTATTGCTCACTCTCTCAAAGGATTTGGATATGTTGTTGTTGTTGTTGTTTTTGTTAATTCTTTGATATTCTAAATGGAATATTATAAAACCAATTTATGAATTCTTTGGCATTTGAGTATCTGTAATCCATTGTTTGATACCGGTAAATGCTGACTTGAAGTCAAACTCATACAGAGTTTATTAAGTTTAAGATATAAAAAAATTTGATTCTTTATTTTCATCATGATTTTGAATATTTTTTTTTACTTAAAATTATTAATAATATTATATTAACTTTGGTTTCTGAATCCTTTTTCTACTATTATAATTACATCTTAACCGGATATTTAATTGCATATTTGCCACTTTATAACATAACATCCTATCAGTCTAGGCGGATTAGCAAGTAATTATATTAAGTTGGATTTAGTTTAATCTTTGTCATTCTTCTATAATTAATGCATTTAACTTAATTATTCTCCCAATTTTATCAAATCTCTGAATTTCTTAACGTAATTATATATTGTATATAATTATGTATAACGTATAACGTATTACGTAGTTATATATTGTGTATAATTACATAATTATATAGTATACGCATTTTTGTGCATAATAATATACGTAGCATTCATTTAACTTGTTATATAACTACTCATTATGGTTTTTGAAGAAAATATTATATTCGCCTTTGCCATATTCACTGAAGAATTTTATATTCCTATACCTTCATTTAATAACAACAATAATAATAATTGATAAAATTATTCTGAAAAACGTTAGCAAACTTTCACATGGAAATTTTTCGATTATGCTTCGTTAACTGAAAACTTATTTTTGTAGAATAACCAGCTTGTATATAGTTATTAATGAGAACTTTTACTGCATATTTTTACCAAATATTAATATTATGTTGCTTTTACTTCATCTGAAATTATATTATGCTTGGATATTTGGTTTATTTTTATTTATCAAATATCAAATTCTGGAATTCATTCTTATATTTAATTTTAACAATTTAATAGTCTTATATTTACATTTTATTATACCGTGATAATTTTATATATTATAATTGGCTCATCACACTCATATTTCTGACATTCATCTTTATTTCCTCACTTTCGCCCTTACATCTGAAAAATAAAATTCAGAGAAAAATCAAGGCGATCCATTTATCTGTAATTTTATGTTTATAATATAGTAGCCATTCTAATTATGTGATTTGAAATTATTTATATTTTATTAATTTTATAACAGTAGCATTGTAAAAGCCATTCTAAATTTGTATATTTTAAAGTAATTGTTAAAATAGAATTTTTGAATAGCATCTTTTTTTAATTTAGAAAATAGAGTGGATCGGGGGAAGATGCTTATTTTTCTCTAATTCTTTAATATTTAAACAGGTATATATATATTTAATTTTTCTATATGATAAAAGTATATATGTATTAAATAAAAGTAAACAACATGCCAAATAAGTAAGATAAATTGTTTATTCAAAAACGTTTTCGGCTATCCATATAGCCTGCCTCAGTTATTTGGCTTGTTGTTTACTTTTATTTAATATCTAAAGTAAGAAGTATTTCAGCGTGTATATATATATTCTTATTAAATTTATTAGTTTATATTTATATATACACTGTACTTTGCTTAATATTGTATTATTGTGCAATATTTTTATTAAAAAATCTAATATTTTCTCTAAAAAGTCTTATTATGAAATAGTTTCAGGACCATTTCAGGCCACTCAACTTTGGTACAAAATAATAAATTGCCTTCGATCAGAAGTTGTGGTCAAAAGACAGCGTCACAATTTTTTCAGGCAATATGACAATGTTTTTGCTGGAAATAATGCTGTTGATGTAATTAATTCATATTTACGACAAATAGAAAGTGAAATAAGCAAACAAGAAATTACAAGAGAAAATGCTATAAAGGTAAAATATATAAATTTGTATTGTAGTGATTTCAGAGTTCAAACTATGTTAGAAAGTTATCTCTATGAAACACGTACTGACGAGGGACCGGTAGAAGGTCCGAAAAGTTTTACTCTATTAAACGATTTTGTACTTGCTCTTAGTGCTGTTTGAACTCTGATATCATATATTTAAACAAGTGGTTTTTTCAGTTTAAGTATTGTAGTGATTTCCTGTTCAATATACATTCTTTCATTAGATTTTATATTTTACAGGTATGCCAATTATTAATGGATAATTCCATATTTGAATCTGTGCCATATGGATCAAAGAAATTTGAAGATAGCAATAAGAGTTTTTATAGGTTTACGGAAGAAAATTGCAAAAATGCAAAACATATTTGGTAAGTGATTTTAGAAATCCTTTATATAGGTAAAATTAAAAAATTTTATTTATTAATAATAATTGTGATCTGTTTATATGAATATACACCGTCTGACAATAAAGTTCCAGGACAGTTGTTGTTATGAAGAAAATTTAATACACTGAGTCATTGTGGTTATGGTTTTTCAAAACAGTCTTCCTTTTTCTTGATGCACAATGTTGATTAATGGTGAATGATCACATGAATGTGTGATCACTGATCGTCAATGTTGATCTATTAGATGTGTAAATCACTTTGAACTCATTTACTGGAGCACTTAACTTCTGTAGTCATGGTTTTATTGTTGTCCTGAATATTCATGAAATGTTATCCTTTCAATGCCAGTTTCAGTTTGGTGGGAGCTAAGTCCAGGGAATAGGTTGGATGGTTGAGTCTTAATATTCTGAATTTGGTCTGGAACTGTGTCACCAACAGTGCTGAGTGGCAGGTGTTGTCATCTAGAAGAAACCAACTTCCACATGTTTGCAGGTGCAGCCTCACATGATGAATTCTTTTCAGTAGGTGATCAAGAACTTGCAGGTAGAAGGCATTGTTGATTGTTGTGGCCTCCGGAAGCCATTCCCTGTGAATGATGATGCTGCTGTTGAAAAATGTGATTGGCATTGCCTTGATTTTCAAATTCTGCAGGTAAACCTTCTTGGGTTTGGTGATGTAACTCTGGTTTCTCTGTTTTCCTTAAGTTATTGAGTTCATTATGCATTTGCACAGGTTTACCTTGATATTTTATTTACAAAACATGATTGCAGAAATTAACAGTGTTCTGGTAAATGATTTTAAAAAGTACTTCACACATTTAGTGGAGTGATCAGCATTATGCATTGAGAAGAGGGGGGACTATTTTGAAGAAACATAACCATGCTTTGATTCAGTGCATTAAACTTTCCTTGTAACAGCAGCTATTCTGGAACTTTATTGTCAGACAGTGTATAAATGTTTCTTAAGAAAATTATTTAAAGTGTTTATTTAATATTGTTTAATTTCTTTTGTACCATTTAATTGTGCAAATACAATTACAGATCCCATGATACAATACAGGTAACTCTCATATAACACAGTAGATAGGTTCTTAAAAAACACCATTTTGTGTGAAACTGTGTTATATCAGATCTGAAACCAATACAAAAAAATGAGTTACATTCCAAAACCAATTAAAAACATAATTTTCTTTAATTCCACATTAGAAACTTAATTATGCTTTTATCATATATTTTTCTAAAAATTATAATATTTAATTACATGATTAATATTTGAAGAATTGGATGATCAATAAATTAGTATTTAATTTACAATTATTAGTAACAATTTGGAACAAAGTTATTACAAATAATGTTTAAAGCAACAAATTAAATGACAGTACTATTTATTGTTGTTAAATAATTTTATATTTTTTGGAATTTTTATTCTTGACTCAGTAATTTTTATAAAAGTTTAACTGAATGAAAATACAAATAATCCTTGAACACTACTATTATAAGTTAGAACAATAGGAAGTCAAAAATTCTCAAAATTTATGAATTTTCCACTACCAATATTTAGACTTCACTTTATTACAATAAACTTAATGAACATAAAAATACAAGAAACAGACAAAAAGGATACTTTCTATATATCAGACCATTGCTCATAGATTCAAACTCTTGTGAATTGCATTGATCAATCACAGAATTTACTGATTACATTGTAAGCACGAATGACCATATATTCAGGATTATTTTACATAAATATTTTAGAAATCTTAGTCCAATAAATTAAAAATCCTAATATTAACTTTCAGATTATTTACTTTGCTCTTCTTATTTATGTATTTATATAACACAAATTTTTGTTTTATGTTTTGATGTTTTGTAAATACAGTCTGAACCTGTTAACACGCGGTAGTCGGGGTCCATGGTTACTAAACTGCAGGTTAAGTGAACCTTGAGTTACAGTATTAATATAAATTGAGCGATAATATAAGTTCCAACATTGTTATGAATTTTGTGTGTGATTTGACCAATACAAAATGCTGGAACATACAGCTAATCTCACTGATCACGAGATTTAATGACAAAGATATCTAGGAGTGATATCACAAGTGATTGCTTATCAAGGTAGCCATGGTAAAATCGCATGTTAAGCAGACTCGCGTGTTAACGGGGTCCGACTGTATAATACAGATTGTAATATTAATGTAATTTTTTAGAAAATTTTTATATTATACAATAAAGTTACATTTTATGTGAATTTGAAATAATACAATATAAAAATATTAATAAAGTTTCAGTTTATGCTAAAAATTTGAAATAATTCAAATTCCAAAATTTATGAATCCTTTCTTATATTTATGCCTAATAAGAAAACTAGTCTTGAATTTTGCAAGTTTTGAATTATGCAAGATCTTCAAAAACGTATACTCAACCTAAAATGTTATTTCATTATATTTTAGCAGTAAAATTTATTTTAAAAAATTTAAATATAATTATTTATTTTACAGTAATCCATTGATGCCAACTATAAGCAATGTTTATAATAATAAATTTTCAACATTATCACCAGAGAAAGAGATTGAAAAATCTCTGGATAATGTAGCATTATCAAATAGCTTATCCTCACCAGTACTTACAGGAAGAAGGCGGCATAGTTTTGTTACTGCAGTTATCTCCAACATACAAACAGATGATGTGAATAGAAAAAAGATACCAAAGCAAAATCCTAAAGGAATTTTCAAACAAAATAGTTTTAGAATGTCTTTAATGAAGAAAAGACCAAGGTATCATTGGATTAATCAAGATTTTGTACAGAAAATTAGTATTGAAACTTTTGATGTTACAGAAGGTAAACATTTTATTTATTAAATTAATATATATTAATAAAATCATCTGAAAATTTTATTTTGTTTTTATAATGAAACAGAACTTATAAACAGCATACATGAAAAGGCTTTGAGTTATTTATTAACTTTAGTTGATGTTCCAATTTTGGAAGATATATTAAACACTCCCACAAATATGCAAAGAGTTAAACTTCATGATGATGGATTGACTATTGAAAATGAAAATGTAAAACCGCACATACCTTCATCAAAATGTCACTTGACGAGAGAGTTTCAGAAAATTCCTTGGGTTCGTGCTGCTACAGCATGCTTAATGTACTTACCTCATGGAATAGGAAAATTATGGTCTGTTCAGTCTTGTAAACTGCATTGTTATAGACAAGTTGTGGAACACTATCAAAGTCTTCCTGAGTCAGTTTTACCAGATTCATTTTTGCCACTTTATACATCTATTATTGAACTATACAAGATAAATAAATTTGATCAAACGCAAAAAGCATTGCAGTTATTAGTAACAATATTGCCATGGAAGAGACGAGATCAAATACACAAAGTTTTGTTATTTTTAAATTTAGTTATTGAAGATTTATCTGTTTGTGTTGATAAAAAGGTGAGTTATATATTATTTAAAATTTTTTTATAATGCTCAAATAATTTCTTTAAAATATATTTAAAATTACTGTCACAGTTATCAAATGAAGCAGCAGTTTTGAAAGATTTTGTTGATTGTTTGATCTACCATCCTTTATTGTCACGAGAACATCGTATATCTCTTTTATTATTGCTTGTAAGAAATGTAAGGACAATATTTAAATTTCCTTATTGGCTTCATCATTCAGGTGAGTGTCATCAAATATCAGAGTTCCTAAAATAAACTGAAATTGGATTTCTCTTCAGTTTTTAAATATTTTTTTGTATTTTGAAAAAATATTTGAATAATACTCGATAATTCTTATTCTAAACACTATTTACTGGCCGGATGGCCAAATGGTAATACATTGGCGTGATATGCAGGATGACTGGGTCCAGCATCTTATGAAAAGATTTTTAGGATTCTGGGACCAACCAGGCAATCTCCTCATGAGTGTGGGTGTAGCCTATAGTTGGAACTGGCTCTGCCTTTTAGTAATCTCCCTGATTGGAAAGGGGCATAAATATGCAAAAAAAAATTTTTACTGCAAATAATACAATTTAAATCATTTCGAACTTTGCTGTTTTTTAAGGGAAAGATTTCAGTTCATTATATGAACTCTGAATTTGAATATAATTCTAATTCAGTTTTGTCAAAGAATTAAATTATTTTTTTTCCAATTTGATTTTTTTTTTTTAGGAATTTCATTTTGCAAAAATACTTTTTTCACGAGTCATAACTTCACAAGAGAAGCATTAGAAAATTTATTTTTCTTAATTTTTAAAAGTGATATTTCAGACAAAAAGAAAAGTGTATGGTTAAGAAAATTTAAAAAAGCACATTACGAAATATATGAAAAATGCATTCCAATTATGTAACAGAAAACATGGTAACTTTTTGTAAATATTTTAATGTTATTTAACATATGAAATATGTAAAAATGATAAAATACTCATTGCTTATTTATTAAAACTGAAGGGATATACTGGTTTTAAATCATATCAATAATTTTAAAATTTTCATTAATAAATCAATTTTAAAATTTAATGAGTTTCAAAACATTTACTTTTAAACGATAAATATAATTTTATTTCCCAAATATAACTCATGCAATAAACAAAAACAGGAAAAACTGCAGTTTAAATTTTTTGTATAACTTAATATAACCGATAAGAAAAAGTATTGGAATATTTAAAATGTTCTTAATTAAAAATTGAATTAATTTGAAAAATAGTGCTATAAATTTCCATTATTTCAAGAAAATATTCCAAATGAAAAATTGAATTTGGTATTGGTAAACAATAACAGGTTTACAGCAGATATTAATTGTTAAAAAACAAAATCTAAATAATAAATGTTTTTAAACTTTTAGACAGGGAAAAATAACTCTTATTTTTATTGAAGGAAAATTAGTTTTAATCACAACATTTTTAAAAACAAATTTTTCTTTGAACAAGAAAATATGATTTGTATAATTTGTACCTTATGCAAGATTTCAACAAACAGAAATAATTACAATCCTTTCTTACTGTCTGCATCAAATCGAAATTTTGTTATTTATATTATTATTATCGGTTAGTGCAAACAGGTGTTCGGTATATATTCTGAACCAAAGAGGCACATATGACCAAAAGGAGAATTTAAAAATCACAATATTTTATGCCATTGTAAAATGGGAAATCTTGGTTTTCTTTGTATGTCTGTCCATTGTTTGGTAGCTATGCCCCCTGCTAAAGTAGACAAAGTTACGTCACCAATACTGATGTTTAAATTTGCTATTGTCACCAAAGTTGTCACCAGACAAATATCCTGAATGCAATTTTTATTCAAGCAAAAACGAAAGGTTTCGTTGAATATAGGATTTGGATGCATAGGCAGAAATCTGGTTTGCTTCTTCTCTAACCAGCAATCACTGTTTGATATAGCCAACACCACACTACTTTCTGAAATGAGAAGGTGATATCTTTAATTTTTTTTATATTGTTTTAATAATTTTAATTTTTCTATCCAAATTTTATATAAAATAAAATCAGCTCTATTTTGGATTTAATACACAAATGACTTCTAGAACAGTTATTCCACCAAAAATTCATCTTATGTACAGTATATTGCTTTTGTTCACTAAAAATTTTTTATTCTTAAAAAATGTGTTATTTCGAAAAAAGTTGCAAACTACTGTTCTAGAATATTGAATTTTTCCACATAGATCAGTGCTTCTCAAACTATGCGTTGCGAAGCGAAATGCTGGGGTTGCTAAAATAAAATTCAAACACTTGAATTTCAGTTTATATGCAATTTCACAAATGCCCAATATTTAACGTATGACAACATATGTATTTTCAATGTAGTTGGTTGATTGTGTTCATCTTAATAAGTGTGTAAATGATTTATGTACTTGTATGTTTTATTTCATATTTTATATCTGAAGTCGCGAAAAATCTCGTAATGAAAAATGGGATCAAGAATGAAATAAGTTTGAAAAGCACTGACATAGATCATAATTATGGTGACCATACTTTTTTTTTGGAGAAAATAAGAGACAAATTGTTTCATAATAAAAAATAGGTCGCATTTATTTGTTTCATTAAAACTGAAAAGTCTTATTTATTATTTAAATATAATAAACAACACAACGTTTTAAACAATCATATTTAAAAAAATAATAATTTTGATATTTTTCACAAGTATGAACTTTTTTCAATAAATCGGGTTTGTATTAAAGATTAAAAAACCACTGTCTTGATAAATTATAAATAGTAAAGTGTAGCACTGAAACAGGTAAAAATAAATAAAAGCTATAAAATTGCAGAAAATACTTTCGGCTTCTTATTAACCCTCTTCAGCAAGGATGTCAAACTCAAAGGCTAACATAGGCCAAAATAAAAAGGTTTGAGTTTAGGTGGGCCGCAATATATTGCTACTATTTGTATACGTAGCTATCATCCTGCCAATCTATATGCCAGTTTTATCACTGATTTTTGATAAATTATCACTTTTTATACGTTTTTTACTCAAATTTGTCTCAGTGCCTTTTAAAAATGGCGGATGGTGAACTATTTCTCCGTATTTAGTCATTATAAATCATTAATTTTTTAAAAAATAGTTAAAATATAATAATAATAGCATTTTCAAACAAAGGGGACAGGTTTTCATACTTCTCCAACCTATTTAACAGAATGAGACTAGCCGAGACCCTAATTCATGTAGTTGACCTTGGATGGACGTTGTTTGACGATAATTATGCACCCCTGGTCTACAAGTTAGTTGTTTCGACTAGGGATTACACAAAAATAACTTTATTGTTTAAATTTTTGTGTTATTTTTAAAATATAACTAATATAAACAAACAATCAGCTGATTTGAAAAACCGTTAGATATTTCCCGGCAGAATCTAGGACGCCGACTTCCGCGTCGATCGTCAAGCGTGATATAGGTCGCTTTGTTTCTCTGAGAAGTTAAAATTTATAAACTTTTAAATAAAATTAATTTATCGAATTTTATGTGTGAAAAAGCGCTAAAATCATATTATTTATAAGGGGCCAAACTTTCCCAAATTATAATTAATTGGATCAAGATATCTGTAAAAAAAAGTAAAGGTAAACTAAGAAGGAAATGTGGAACATGATAAAAGCAAGTCGGACAAATTCGGACAATCCGTTCTTGAATTTTTGGCGGTCCAAAGATGGCGTTATATTAGTAAATTCGATTATAAAACGATTAAAAAATTAATTAAAAATTTAATTAAAAATCCAAATTTTACCAAAATTTTGGTTACTATGATAAAACATTGAAAAACATAACAAAAATTGATATTTTGAAAATTATTTCTGTAATATAAGTAAAGATAAGGGACTTAGGCCCTGTCAAGACATTATTGACAGAGGAGTTGTAGCAGGTCATCAGCCTGTCAAGTACGTCTTGACTCAGGAGCACAAAGGGTTAAACACTTTATTGAGTTCTCCTGTATCAAATTCAGTGATTTTTTTTACTGCATATATTCTGCATAGTTCACTTTTTGTTACTGCATATTTTGTGGCATATTTTGACAATTTTAGCTGCATAAAAATCTGGTCACTATATATGACATAGCTATTAAACAAAAGTTACTTCCTATTATCTCATAACATATTGTTCAGATTTTCATTTAATTAAGAGTGTTGAGGGCCACAAAAAATCACATCGAGGGCTGCCAGTTTGACACCTGTTGTAGATGATGTTAAATAATGTGCTTCTTCTAATGAAAGTCAGTTTTTCCCTATCTTTCTCTATCTGGCTTCTCATGTTCATCATAGTTCTACATAAGCCTACACTGTGAAACTACTTTCTGTTTTCACTTTGTTCTGTCCTAACACTATTTCTAATTTTTCTTCTTTTGTATATTTTCCATTAATTTTCAGATAGTTCTCTATAAATACCAATATGCTATTCATGTTTATCACTCATTCCAACTCATATTTTTTTCCCTGCCTTTTCTGAGCTACAATGCATGTCTGACATTCTAAAGAATGCATGAAAGCTGCCATTTTGTACATCCATGGCTCAATCAAAGATTTGTGTTATGAACATTTGAAATATAGTTTTTCAAAAAACTAAATGTATGATATACTTTGAAAAATATAGTTTTTTTTCAAAAGAAATTTATTTTTCAAAGTACATAATACATACATTTTAGTATGTGTATATGTATCTCTTTAAATTCTCTCTCTCTCTTCTTATATATATATATATAACTGAGGACGGCTTAATACAAAACCAAAAACATTTTTAGTTTTTTTTATAAACATTGAAATACAAATAACAAATTAATCTACTAAAATACAATTTTTTCAAAGTTTTGTTGATATAATAGCAGTATATAATATGGATAACAACATTAAAAGACAAACCATGGATGCCACAACTGATCTATAATCATGGTAGACTACAAAAGATACTGATTAGATCCAAGTCTGGATCGATTAGTTTCTATCATAGATAATACCAATCTGGTAATTAAATCATTCACCAGATTGGTATTGATCCAATTAATGGTCTTTCTTCAGTGAAGCTTTGATAACAATTCAAGAACTGAACTGAAAATGATTACAGGGTGTTGAAATTACAAAATAATTTATAAGTTTTATTCATTACTCAAAATCCACTCTTATGCTAAACCCAGAGGTACTAAATACAATATATATATATATATACACTATATTGTATAATATATAGGTAAACCTTGATTAGTGCGAGTTTGAATAAAGCAATATTTGTTTAATGCAACTTATAAAAATGATACCGTTTTTCACTTAGTGCAAGCAAATATTCAATTAATGCGAGTTGTAAGCATAGACCAATCTTACTAACAAAGGTCCGTCCCCTTTTATGATGTCAATTAACAAATTAATGTTAATTTTCGGTTAGTAAAACTGGACGAGGAGCAGTCCAAGAACAGTCACTTGGCTTTGAAGGGGTGAAACATCAGAAAGATGGGCTTTTTGCCATTAGCTATTTAACATTACTATTATTCAGCTTTGTTATCGTATACACACAGCATACTACAGAATTTTTCTTTTAAAAAGTATCGAAATGGATAAAAGGAAGAACACTTTTGATGATAAAAAACAGGAAACGAAAAAAGAAGAGGTTAGTGATTACGCTAGAGCAAAAAATGGATGTGATTGAGCGACATAAAAGCGGTGCTCAATTTCCGCTTTCGATTCTTTATTTTGGTTTCGATTTGGCGGTTGGTTTGATAATGATATGAGATGCAATTCCTGGTAAGTTATTAATTTAGATGATGAACAACGATGTAAAATATGAAAATAAATATTTCTTAAACAGTTAGTATTGTGGTTATTTACTGTGAGGTTGGCTAATGGCCAGAATCTCACAAAGCAAGAACCAATTACCATATTTTACATATAGTTAATACTTCGAATAGTGCAAGAAATTCGTGGGACCCATTATTTGCACTAATAAAGGCCTACCTGTATACACCCATACCTCGCTTTACGGCCTAGATACGTTCTGAAAAAGTTGGCCATAAAGCGAAAAGTCATATAACAAATCAATTATTTTGATACAAATTCAATTGGATCTGTTCCATTTTTTTATAAAATAATATAATTTTTAGTTCTAAAGCATTTTATTCTTTCTATTTCCTATAAAAATGCTTACATTTAAAAATAAAAATACAAAACAAGTAATAATAAGCAGAAATTCAAAAAATAAACATATAAAGAAATCATATGCACATATATATATACAGTAGAAGCCGCTTATTGTAATCGCAGATATTGTTATCAAACGTTTAATGTTATTAAAATTTACGGTCCCAAATCATCCATATTAAAATGCATTATGAAAACTTCATTTATATTAATCAGAATTTCGGTTATTGTCATCAAATTCGATACACTGCTATAAAATACCGTATTTTAAAACTAAAAAAAATATCACAGATAATACTAAAATATTGATTATATCTATTAAAATAAATAACATTATTTGTTAGTCATTCATTTATTGTTTCGTTTTCACCTAAATTTAGACGAAAA
Organism: Olivierus martensii; assembly: GCA_000484575.1. Lineage (NCBI taxonomy): Eukaryota > Metazoa > Arthropoda > Arachnida > Scorpiones > Buthidae > Olivierus > Olivierus martensii. The sequence goes on from AYEL01076806.1 coordinate 189,671, forward strand.
ACAAGAAAATACGAAGATAAAAACACTTTTTCTCCATTTAAAATAATCAGATTCGACTTAAGTGGAAAAATCTGATTATTGTACATTTTTTAATTAATAAATATTAATCGATGTAAGTTTTTGATTTAATAAGTTCATACAGACAAATATGACTGCTTTACAAAACTTCATGGTGCCTTTAGGTGGTTTCACTGCACATCTCGCTTTTACAAATGGCATGGCGTTACTGTTGCCAGATCTGGTGATCTTTAATGTTTTTTTATGATGAAATATATAATTTAAAATTGCTGATATAATGATTTAGTGACTTTATAATTGCCTTTATTGAAAAAAATAAAAATTATTTTTGATATAATAATTATTATTATTATTGTTCCAGTACTTCGTGATTTTCCGTAAACTGGAATTGGCAACACTAACTATAAGTGTAAATCATTTCACTTCACTTTTTGACTTAACTGATTACATAAAATAAAGTTCAACAAATGTTCTTCGATCCGTTATAGAGCTATTATTATTATTATTATTATTATTATTAGCGTAATCTTTTAATATAATTTTTTTTTTTTCATTTTATCTAACAGTACAACATTGTTTTTGGCCATATAATGAAACATTGTGGGCCGTAAATCGAAAAAGTGTCATAATTAAAAAAGGCCGTTATAGCGAAATGCTGTATAAAGAGCGGCTGTATAGCAAGGTATGGGTGTATTATATATTGGACCAATTAGAAATATTTTATTTCAGATATTTGAATAAAAATTTCCAATTATATATAACAGAAGGATTTTTAGTGAAAAATCTGTTATCTTGGAATATTGCAATATGTTAAATAATTATTTCAATTTCATATCACATATGCTGGTAGACCATTTCACTATTATAATGTTTAAAAAAAAATTTTTTTTTTCTAAAATTTGAAAATAAAATGGTATGAAATATATTGCAATTTTGAGCTTTGGAGGAAAAGGAATGTTACCTGGAGGTGTGCAAGCGGCCATCTTGACAGAGGGGAAGTGAGTGTATGATGTATGAGTGACTTTGTTCAAAAAAAAAAAAAAAAAAGAAGATAACGTTTATGCTATTAAATTCTTTATTAATTATTTTAAACAAAAAAAAAAAAAAAAAAAAACTGAAGATAACGTTTATGCTATTAAATTCTTTATTAATAATATTTTATTACTTAGTTAAATATATATTAAAATGTTTTCTTCTGAAATAATTGTGTTAATATGTGAAAAAGGAGAAATATGCAAATAAGATTGAATACATATCCTTGTCCTCAGATGGTTCAGGACAGTTCCAGAGTTAGTGTGGTCATCGTTTTTTTTTTTTTTTTTTTTTTTGCATGTAAATGCTTAAATATGCAATATTCCTTCCACTCCCCGTTCTAATCAACCGATGGAATGGTTTAACCCAAATTGTAGCCTACTACGATCAACAACTGAAGTAATGACTCAATCAGTTTTTGCGTATTATACGTGGACTTGTTTTCAATCGACGCTGTTATGTGGACTTTGGATGTCGTTTGCGTTATTGGTGTGGAATAGCAAATGTTATTTTGGCAGTAATTACCAATTTCAGTGTAAGGTAAGGAAACCAGAATTGTTTTTTTTATTAAAACAAGTTCTTATTAAGTTTCAGTTTAGTTATTAATAAAAGTTTTAAATTATGGAGATGGCAAATGCGTTATATTTATTACTCGATTGGGTTGTCCGATCTCAATTTAAAGTTGGCGTTAAAACAGATATTACAATGGAAGTCCGGGCTAAAGAGGCAGTTAATGATAGATCGAATCCTGGAGAGATGTCAGGGGAGACCCCGACGACCTCACATGGCACCCGAACAGGGACTAGGTCAACAGAGCCAACACGTCATCAAGTTAATTCATGTTGTTCTTGCTATCTGAGACGTTTTTTTGATAATCGACCATCGTCACAACCATTTCTTCACCCTTTTCCGACGACAAGTGATCCTGTTACCAGAGGCCCAAGAGTTTGTCCATTCCCACCTACAATCGACCTTGTTGCTCGTTACCAGAGAGTATATGCACCAGCTAAACAGGAAATTGCTTCTTTGTCGGAGGATGATACTGATCTTTAGAAAGGATCCCAAGACAATATGGCTTGGCAAACGATCCAGTTTTATCGGAGTGCAACAACCATTGGTGCCCCTTCCATTCCCCAATGATAGTTTTTTTTTGGAGGAGATGGTATGAAGTATATTGGAATTTCGAGCTTTGGAGGAAAAGGAGTGTTACCTGGAGGTGTGCAGGGTATGATGTATGAGTGACTTTGTTCAAAAGAACAAGTTCTTACTAAGTTTCAGTTTAGTTATTAATAAAAGTTTTAAAGTATGAAGATGACAAATGCATTATATTTATTATTTGATTGGGTTATCCAATCTCAATTTAAAGTTGGTGTTAAAACAGATATTATGATGGAAGTCCAGGCTAAAGAGGCAGTTAATGATAGATCGAATCCTGGAGAGGTGCCAGGAGACCCCCCGACGACCTCACAATGGTTTATTCATAAAAGCAAAAGTTCATAAGTCAAATATTAATAACTACAGAAACATATATTTTTAATTGTAAATTTATACAAAAGAAATATTATGGCTTATTGCATTATTTCATAAAAACTCCTAAGTGCTTAAAATTCATAAATTTTGTCATTACATATTTTCAATATAAACATTTTTAAAAGAATATGTTAGTCAACTATTAAGAAAAATTTATACTATTTTACCATACAATAAAAATAAAGAAAAATATTTGATTTAATTATAATTTATCAAAATAAACTTGGAAAATCAGACCTTGCAGTTGTCCATTAGTAAAAAGTGGGAGTTTACTGATGATTTGTTTAACTGTTTCACATCTTGCCAATCCACATAGAGCCTAAAAAATTTAATAATGAATTACAATAAAGACTATTTTTGACTATTCATTAAAACATTGTGAAGTAAATTTCAAATTCTATTATGTAATTATTATGGCAAAATTAAAAAATTATATATTATATACCATAGTAATCTACCAAACAGAAGTTACATGATTGTTATCATATTATAATATTGTATATATCAGTGGCGTGCGGTGACATTTGCTGATAGGGAAGCTGTGTTTCCATAAAAATTATGAACAAATATTAAAAATGACAAAAATAAATACTTTATTTATTTTGATTTTAAAATAGATACATTGATATGAAACAAAGATATAAGAACTTGTTTTTATTATTTTTTATAAACTAACTCGATACAGCGATTTTTTCCGTAAAGTCGTTAATTACTTTATCATAAAAATCGCTTGTTGATTCCATCAAAGTATTTA